>VWZY01012832.1:330800-355918 GCA_013399075.1 Chloroceryle aenea | reverse complement strand
CCCCAGCGCAGCCCTGCCCACCCCGCGGGGCCGTGGCTGGAGCGTTATCTGCGGATAGTCATGCTCTGAGTCATGGGGTCAACGGCTCCGGCTGAATTTATAGCTCTTGAAACAGAGAGAGGAGGCTTTGTGCGATGCTATCGGCTTTCCTTTACTTGGCATCGGCAACAGAGCCTCCGAGGTTACTTAACCTCTCTTTGCGGGGTACTGTGTGAAAGAATAACTGTCTTACACTGGGAGCAAGAGCAAAACAGCAAACCATGGTGCTTTTGTTCAGTACTGTGCTCTCCCAGTAACGAAGAGCAATGTATTATAACCCGAGGGGATAATTTCTATGCCCACTGGAACATGGCATTCCCCACAATTAATTATTACATAAATATCACGTTGGAGATGCCATTTATGTTACAGCCTTTCTCTTAACTATAGCAATGACAGCAGTAGATCAGCTCTAGAATCTTATTAGGATGCTCTTTCATTTCTATTGCAGTTGCCAAGTCCGTCTCTGTCAAGAACAGCCTGAGGATGTTCTCTCGTCTTTGTGGCCATGTACTTTTTCAGTGAAAGACCAAAGCCTGGGAGTGTTTGCAATCCCTTTCAGAATCTGGCCTTGGCTCTTTTCCCTTTTTGCTAAGAATTGGATTGTCCTACATGAAAAAACAAATATATATAGTGATTGTATGCTTGAAAGGATATTTGGGCTACTTTTAATAAACTATTTCTAGTAGTGGTATTTGGTAGAGAAGGCTTACTTGTCCGTGTAACTCTGTATTTCAGAAATGGGTTATAAAGCTGCTGGGTCCTTTTGAGGCTTCTGTGTCTGCCTTTTTTGAGAAATTGTGTGTAAAAGTCAGTTACTGTATGTCTGTCTCCTGAAGCTGTTGGTTTCTGTATACAGACCAGGCAGCCAATAGTTCTTCAGCTTGGGATGGCATCTTCTCAGGTTGTTTGAGCTCAAGAAAAATGTGGTGAACCCTGTGAATCAATGAACTTGAACTACATTATCAGCAAGTAGCATCTGGTTACTGTGATCAGGTAAAAGACCTAGAAAAATTCACTAAAAGTTAATAAGCAGCAAATAAAGGTTGCTAGAAAAGAGATGTGTAGTAGGTTAAAATTGACTGAAGGCAAAACGAGTGTGCCAGCTTCTGTCCCCATGTGGCTGTTGTGTCTGAATCAGCATGCACAAGCCCTTAAACTTTTTTTTTGCATTTGAAAGATAAAGGTGTTGAACTAAATCTAGACTAATCTGTACTAATCTAAACTAACTTGAACAAAATCTAAAATGGGAATATTTTCATTCAACAGTTTAGCCAAGTAGTGATGTTGAGATTATTTCCAAGTGTTTTTGTATAGACTTAGCCAAAGTCTTGACTGGAAAATTAGAGAGATTCAGCCTTTTGTATGTGGCAGTGCACTAGGGAAGGTAGCTGAATGGTTGTTGGCAATCCTTTTTCAGTCTTTTATTGTGATAAAGCAGCTTGTGTTCACAGAAGTTGCATATCTGATTTGAAGGGCTTTGTTGTGCAGTGTCATGATAACATGGTGCAGTAGAAGTTTAAGTTAAAAACTGCTGTCATGGAACATTTCAAGGGCAGGTGGCATGGTTAGTAGAGTGGCTGTGTCTTCTATTAGGTTGAATCGTACAGAGTGGACAAGCTTTTAGGAATACAAGCCTTTCTCTGTCAGCTCTTTTAAAGAAAAATTCTGGAAACATGTATAAAAATAATAAAAAAAAGTTGTGCTGTTCCTAAAATCAGGATGGTGAAGCTGTTCTCTATCAAAAACCTGTCTTGCTTCATTAGCCTCCAGAAACATAATAGCTGATCCTTTTCCGTTAAGCTGTTTCTGGTTACACGCTGCTATGATCACACCTGTCAAACAGAATGTTGTTGGGACCAATATACATGTAGTCGCACAATTAATTGCTTTAAGTGCAACAAAAGAATCCCAGGATATATTGTCAGTTCTGGAGATAACCCTCCTCCCCTCTGAAGGGGACATTTACAGTGCTTACCTCGCTATTATAAGGATGACTGTATGCTGACAAGGAAACAGGCTTGAATTAGCTTCCAGAACACCATTGCAAAGCTTACTGTAAAGGAAAATCTGTACTGATTGTACATCTGTCTGTGATGTACTGTCCTATACTGGAACCTTCCTGGAAAATGGTTAAATAATCCCCTTATCTTCAAAAAAAGTCCTATGCTTTGAAAATAAGCTTTCGCAGGATTTTATGTTTACCCTTCTTAGCTTTCAGGTGGTGGCCCATCAGAAACAACCTTCCTAGAAGTTAGTGAGTACCGAGCAGTTGTGACAGTGTGAGCCTTGCATAATAAATGCTCTCTACAGCAGAACTACCATGATCTATGGATCCTACTCATTCCCATCCCAGAATGTGAGGTACTCGTTGAATGGACATGACTGTCCTCATGGAAGTTACTGGGATGAACCTGAATAGCTACCAGGCACTAGAGTGGCTCTCACAGGCTGAAGGACAGAAATGGCCTCTCAGCAGATGGAGAATGTTTTCACAAGGCAATACAAGTGGACTAATAGAATGCTTCCAAAACACAAGCCTAGAGCTTGTTTTCTTTTTTTCTTTTTTTTCCACACTGATGAACACTTAAAAACTGTGGTTTAAACAGAAACATAAATTTGGTACTTAATTTTGTCATTATTCTTCCTGTCAGCCCTTTGCTTTCCCACATGCAATAATTAACAGCTGTTCTTCCAGTTCCATGATGATTAAGTTGATTAAGGCTCCTCCTCACTTCTAAGTGCTAATTATTCTTTTCTCTAAAAACATCTCGCTTTTTAATATAATAGGGTACTTTAATTCTTATGAGACTTATGAAGGTCCACATATATTTAACAATTTAGATCTATTTATTTGATAAAAAAGAGATATATTTTTCTGTTTCTTTACATCTGGAATCAATTTTCAGGGCAGACTAGAAGGAGTTTCTGGTGGAAGTTAAGTAAGAGATGTATTTCCTGACTTAACAGTGCTCTTTGTTTTCAAGCAATAGAAATAAAGAGGATCTCTTATGAGTTCCCTTTAATTGTAAGCCTGAGGGTACAGGATGAGTGAATTTTATTTATTTACCGTTTCTCAGTATGATGCTTGTAATTTAGTTCTGCCTGAAGGAGTTGCTGATTGTTGCTAAATTACAATTGCACCTTTCCTGTGACTATAGAGGACATTCGTCCGTTACACTTCTGATTTGTGGTTGTCTTCTTTTTTTTTTTTTTTTTTTTCTGTGAGAGCTCTCCAAAAAAGTAAATGGGAGTTATATCTGTGACTTAAATGTGCTGCTTTCTCTCCTTTATAATCATAAGGATTTCCTTATAGTATGAACCAGAGCTGAATGTCAAGTCGGTTCTTGCAGACTGGCTTTTTCATTCTAGAGAAAGCATGATGCATTTGAAATACTATTTTCTCATTAGATCGTTAGGTTATGCAAGGTGGAGGATGGCAGTTACCCTTAAAGCTATTTATTACTGTGGTTGTGAATCTAATGAGGGAAGATGGGATTCAAGAAGGGACATGATAAAAAGTTCTTGTAGAAGTGGGTATAGTCTGGATGATGAAGGTATGTGAGAAAATTAATGTTTAAAAATGTTTACAAATCCCTTATTGTGTACAGTTCTATTACTTATGAACAGCCCTTAGTGAAGCAGTATCCCGTAGTTTTATTCTTCATGGGACTCTCCTTTTTTTCTAGCAGAAAAGTCAAGAATTTGTGGCTCTTTGAGAAATGGAGAAACCATTTTTTTCTTTTTCCTTAGTTAACTTCCTTTCTTTGAATAAGTGTAAGCAGAATTATCAGCAATCCTGAGCATTTTTCTTTTCAGGTAGAGAAGAGTAGTTAAGATGTGAGCAAGAAATTTAGGAAATGTATAGTCTACAGGGTGCTTTAGGCAAGTCACTGAATCCTTTCTGGCAAATAGAGATAGTGTGTTTGTACTTCACAGCAGTGCAGTGAGCATAACATCAAGACTGTTTAAGTAAATACCTCAGATAAATAGAAATTGTAAATTAAAGGCTTTACCTGTTTCTTTTCACCTTTTACTACTTTCTGCAGAACAGATATTGCAGCCTCTGGATGAACTGAAACAATATGGCTTTTCACAGAATCTGCTATAGTCTAGTAGACTCACAAATCACTTTATTCCGTTTGTGACATTTGTTACATTACTGAAAATTTGAATAACCTATCAAAAAAGACACTTTTTATTTCTGTCCTCAGATCTTGGTAAGAGTTCAAACCATTCAGCCCTAACAAATTTAGTGATGGTTACCTTGAATTAAGCAAACTTTACTATCATAAGGTTATCATGCCTTTTTGTTTATCACTAAACTATTTCATGTCTGTGAATTTCAAAATAACATTTTGTCAACTAGTCTATTTATAATGTCACTGCAGGATTGCTACCGGGTAGTGTTTATCATGACAATGAAATACAAAATTTATTTACTTCTTGCTGCCTCTGTTTACCAACAGTGTAACTTGCAAGTTTACATTAAATGTGACTCACAAACATCAGAAATAGATTAAGACCTATTGCTGCATTCTTCATTATACTCCTGCATGCCCTCACCTTCCTCTCCACCCCCAAACCAAAGTTTCCAAGACTGTAAAGTCAAACTGTTCCACAGAAATCTTCATGCAGCTCAGACTCTGAAACTTTTGTTCAGTTTGTTTCTTCTTTAGTTTATTTCTTCTAAAACTTCCTGTCATTGCCTCTATATCCACTGGGTCTTTGGTTTGGTTTTTTTGTTTGTTTCTTTGTTTGCTCTGGCATCCAGGACTGCCCGTGATCTGGAACTCTGCTTTTCAACTGTTATTAAGAAAATGTGGATAAGTTAATTGATAAAGTTCATAAAGCAACAGCTGCAGTATACTCTAAATTGCAATAGAAAATATATTCTTCAAAGCAGGAACAGTTGTGTAAGGAAATTTAAAACAAGTTAAAACCCCGCTGTTTTCCCCAAGGGTTTCTAGTTTTGTAACAGTTTAGATTCATACATTCTTTGGAACTTGCCTTTTGCTGTGGAATGCCTTAGTAAATGTGAGAATTTGGAAGTGGACTCGGTGGATCATGACTACCATTTTGAAACTTCCAGAAACAACAGGGCACTGCGTACCATGGAACATTTATCTTAAATGAGCACAATACTTAGAAGAAATCCTTAATCTATTACTCATTCAGCTGAATGCAAAGCAGAAGCAAACCCGTGCACAAACATGTGTTGAGGCACTATATTGAAATATTATTAGCAGAAATGCACCATATGGCTTACATTAGATGAAAGAATTGTTGCTTTGTGATAATTTAATCTTTCATTTCTTTGACTTTTCTGCATGTTTATATCTCAAAATACTTTAATAGTGAATGAATTTGAGGTGGTATCTTTTTTCTGCCCTACATGTAAAAGTAATGCAAATAAGATAAACCTGCTTTCCAAGTGGGGTGTGATCATGTCCCCACTGAGCTCAGTGACAGTTCTTGCTGACTGAAGTGATGGAGGACTGGATGTATAGGTGTTTGGATGGGAGCATTTGCTTGTTCTTGGTTTCCTTCCTTCACAGGGATCAGAAGCCACAGATTTGGCTGCTAAAACACACAACCTACACAATTTTCAAAGGGAAGATAGTTTAAAAATATTTTTGATTCCCTTTCAGTAACTACTTTTAAGATCATTTCAATGTACTGATTTTGTTTGTAGCCTGCTGCCTTTCCCCTAGTACCAGGTATGTAAATTGTATTTCTGGTCATTGATTTGTGTTTGGACTCAGATTTACATCTGTGTTGCAAGCAGTCTTCTAAGGCTTTCTAATTGACTTCTGTCTATAATTTTGCATACTTTTTGCAACTGAAAGATTGTCCAGAAAAGCTTGATTCCTCCCAGTAAAAATCACTAACTGGCTTTGGAAAATGCATTTCATCGATAAAACATCCCTCATTACATGTTGATACATACTTTTTTTAAGCTTTTAAATTTGATTTATATTGTAAATAATAGAATGGTTTTTAAGGATTGAGTTGCGTATTGCTTGAATGTTATTCAAGACTACTGAGATCGTATTTTTTTCACATAATCTATCATAGTTTTATTCACATTTTAGAAAAATGAATTGCAATAATTCATCATGGTATCTTACCTCTAAAAGGCCTTTGTAATATGGAAAAATAATGATTTTTAATCTTTGTGCTATACTAAACACATTACATACAAAATATCAGGTTTTCTTAAACTTCTGTAATTTGAATTGCTTTTAATAACTCTATTTACAGTGTAGTGTCCTGCCTGCCTCCTGGGCAGTTACGCTGTCTTTAGTTCAATCCAGGTTATACTCTTCTGCTGCTTCCTAACTGCTGTAGAGTTTTCTTGTTTCGTGATTGCTGTTCTGCTTAATTGCTAAGTTATTTAGCACTGAAAAAAAAATTCTTCAGCTGTTGAAAGCGAGTGCATCTCTAATAAAGGTTATTGTGATTCATTTTTATGCTTGTTGGTGGTTCTTTGAAAAATATAATTTCAAATCTAAAGAGGCATATGCTTCATTTATTTAAAGATCCTTTAGAATATGTTCCTGTGTCACTAAAATCAGTGATAATGGGATGAGAAGAACTGATTATTTAAAGTAACACTAAGTTTATTGATAGTTTTATCATTAGCAGATAATATTCTGCACCCAGTAAAATAGAAATTGTCACTTATTTCAGAAGGAATTAGGGTGAGGCTGAATTTGCTGAAAAGGTCTGTTTTCACTCAGACTTGGAGTATGAGGATTATCTGTTGACATATGTATTTAAACCAAACGGGTGTGAATACAAACCAGATGTTTCTTGGGAACATTTTTCTGTAGTACATTTGAACCCTAACACGAGGCGACATTTTTTTAATCACTGTTTCTGATTTCACATTGAGGAAATAAGTATTCTAAGTGCTATGCTGCAGAATATTAAATGCTGCAATGACAATCTAGATACAAAATAGAATGACCATCTGTATAAAAGGAATCATACTGACATAAACCAATTGAGTACTCTTAAAATAATTTTCAGCAATTGTTTTAAAGACTAAGTTATATCTTGATTTCCATATTCATTCTTACTGAGCATGGAAGGCTATCAGCAAGTAGCTCATAATATCTAACAAAGAACGTAGCAGTAAAAAAACCCTTTAGTATTGTTTAACTGTATTTACCACACCTTGTTGCATTGATATGGGGGTATCTTACTGTTATAGAACTTCCACTGTGCTGTTCATTCTTGTCCTGTAAGCCTTCAAAGAGTGACAGTGGGAATAAGGTATGTCTTGTTTCAATAATAATGATTACCTCGGTCTCTTCTCCCCTCATGAATGTGTTTCATGAGGCCAAAGAAGATGTAGGACAGTGCTGTTTAGAAGCTAAACCCTTCTGCACAAGAGCAGGTTACCTGTGCCCATAAACTATGGTATTGAAATGCATTAGTGCTGTCGGTGGTGTTTCATATTATTTCTAGGAACAGGAGTAAGGGATGTTATTTGGAGTTGGTTTTACTTTTTTCCTCCCACTTAATGTTTCTCCAAGATGAGCTTGACATTTTCTTGTTTATTGTAGTGCTCTAGCATTTATAAGAAGTATTTTGTGATTATACTCTTATTTTTAATAAGCCCTACAATTTTGACAATTAATTACTTAATCTGTCCCTTTAATATGTTGTGATGTTAACTTTTGATTCATTCAGTCACAGGACTTTTGCTGTTAGTACAATTGAGAAGGTGAATTCCTCATTGTCGTTGGTTTCATCAAATACTTAGATCCATAAAATAGCATTTATTTCTCACAGTGTTGGATTATGTGTTTGTAACAGAATGCAGTAAATTAAAGGAGAGCTGTCATGTAGAGGAAGAAATATTTTCCACCCTTTCTTCACAGTCTGCTTTGGTTTTCTTTGTATGATACAAAATGCAAAGAACATGTTGAAAGCCAGATGTGTCCTTCTTTTGGGGTATTCAGGTACCTTTTCTCCAAAGCTTGATGGCTTTTACAAAGAAGTCATAACATCTGACAGTGGAGATGACTTGAGGTGTTGCAAGTTGCACTAACAATTGTGTTAATGAAGTGTTGCACAACAGTCAAGTATGACCATATGTCCTTTTTGCTTCTGTCTGCTTTTTGAGAACTTCCTTTTTAGGATGTTGAATATTAGTTTGTATTCTAATAATACAGGGTATGAATTGTACATGATGTTTCACTGTGTACAGATGGGTGCTGATTGGAACCAACTTTACAGGGATCAAATGGGTCCTTTTGCTGAAATACACTGCAGATGTCTATACCACCTAGGTGTGCACATGCAGATACCCAAGTTTGGAGTATTTTCATGGTAGCCCTATGTTGTGGTAGTAGTGTCTAGTTTGTGTATTTGATGTGGCACAGTGCTGTTGTGATTAATTGAGTTCATATTGGAGCTATGGTTGGGACAATATAAAAACTCACATTGCATATTATAAACTTACCTTTAACATTTTTGAAACTGGTAAGCTGGTTTAGCAGAAGATAGAGGCAAAGAACACGTTGTACAATATGCTTGCACTATTCCGTTAAGATAAATTCGATCAGAATATAAACTGACCATAAAAATGTAATAATAACTTCACCCTATACACTAACCTACAGATACGTAAAAAGTAGTATAAAAATGCCATTAGGCATTGCTTGTATAGCTTTGTTAATGTAGTTCAACTGCACAAAGGGTATTTTCATTTAGCAATTGTTGAGGTTGATGTTTGTTTAGATTGGATCATGCATACTTTTTTCCTCTGTTTGGTGATGTCAACACCTTGCACAAAGATGAGCATCTTAAATAACGTCAGTTTGGGTGAATAAGCCATAGGTGGTAGCAGATGTACTCACACCTCTCCAGCCGTGACAAGGGTTTCTAGCATTGTTTGTGAAGCCTGAATATATAAACTAACAAACATGAAGGTGAAACAGCTGACAGATTTACTGACAGTTAACTTTATTTGTGTGTGCACACAAGTCTGGGAATCTGACTGTTCACAGACAATATGTCAGTTTGGGAACTTCAGTCTTCCTTATTTAGCATGAACCCAAGGGTTTGATGACACATGTTTGAGGGCAGGTCTGGTTTTGCATTACGGCTTGTTTGATCAAAATAGTATTGAAAGCAGCACAAGTCTCTCCATTGACTTTGATAAGTTGATCACCATATAATATAATGTGTATTTCGATTAATTCTCTGCAGCTCCTAATATGTACCCACACATAATGGAGGACCATTAGTGACCACTGTCACTGTTAGTCAGTTTCCAGTAATACCTCATTTTTATTTTCAGGCTGAAACCCCAAGTCCTACACAGTATTACAAATAACACAAAGCTCTGGCCACCTAATTGGAATAGTAGGAGCAACATTTTCTAAACTTGGAACTTTCCCAAAATCATGCTCACAGAGCCATGTGACATGTTACAGAGTTGCTGATTTCATTGTTTGGTTTTTGAACGTGACTTTCAACTTGTAGACAGCTGAAGGTTACTGCAGCTTCCAAGTAGAAGGGCACACAAAGGACAGGGTGTTGCACAGCAAAATGTAGCTGTGACTCAGCTTTTGCTGAAAATACCACTCATTTAATGTCTTTTACTTCCTCCTGATTATCAAGAAATGCCCTGGAGCACTTGAGTAAAAGAACACTGCCCATTTAAAGAATACTTTCAAAATGTACTAGATATAGTGAACTGCAGAAAAGTGAAGCAGTAACTAACAGTACTCCTTGCTTTGCTGTGAAATTTGTAGGAAGTACTCATGCTACAGTACTAGTTCTATTTTCAGGAGAAAAATGTATATCACTTTTTGTACATAGATGTCATAAAACAATCGACAAAAGTGAAAACTTTATGTTAAGATATCCCTAATATAATTCAGCTTTGCTATAAAGGTATTGGACTGTGATAGAAGCACAAGTATTTTGGGAAAGACCTAACCAGAGTTCTTCCATTGACAGCACATGTGCTTCCTGTGCTTGGTATGTGTGTATCGCAGACATCAGAGATGGAAAGATTAATAATATCAGGACAAGAAGGGCATTCTTTTCATGCAGAGCTTTCTGACCTTTCTTTGATGTGGATGAGAGTGGGTGCTCTTACTGTACTTGAATAACTCTCTATAATGTAGCATGGTGTTAAATAGGTAGGTTTGTGGGAGTACTCTTCTTCATTAAGTTTATTATTTCTTTATGTTATTGCGGATCATGCTTTCTGCTCTGCCCCTCATACCACAAGATTTCCAAAGCTTCCATGGCAGCAGCCCCTATACCTCTCTCTCACATCTTCCACAAGACAATAGAGTGGAGGTAAACATAGCACGTTTGTTTAAAAAAAAATGGCTTCAGAATTTACCAGAGATACACTAACAGGATATATTTCCTGAATCTTTGTCTTATTCTGTTTCTGGCAAGTGGAATGCCTGGTATAGAATCACAGGAATATATAGATTGGAAGGGATCTCTAGAGATTATCCAATTCAAACCATCACTGAAAGCATGACCTACTTAGTTTCCTCAACGACTTGTCCAGTCAGATTTTGAGCATTTATATGGTTAGAAATTCTACATCTTCTCTCAGCGACTTATTCCAAGGTTTGCCTTCATGGTGAAGAATTTCTTAGTATCTAATCAAAATTTCCCTTGTCGCAACTTGTATCCATTGCCTCATCTACTGTAGTCCTTTCATTGCGCTTTTCTGAGAAGAGTTTGATCTTCTCTACACCCTTCTATTACGTCACGGAAGACAGCAATAGGCCTCCTCATGACCTTATCAAAGTTGTGCAAACCTGTTTGTCTCGGGAGTGCTGCTTTAGTGCTATTTATCTCTCCTCTGTAAGGTTGAAGGTACACATCTTATCTTTGGACAAAAGAAGGTTTACTCTGTCTTCAAGGCATTTTTGTAAGATTCCCAGAGCAATAGCTGGAAGAGCACTAAAAAGCCTCAAGACAGGAAAATATATTTGGATATCTCAGTTAAAAGTGTCTGACTTTTACAATGAAGAATAATAAGAAGAGACAAGGCTTGATACTTTCCACAAACAAGATTAGTGTTGTCTGTCATTACAGCCAGACAAAATTGCTTGAAACCCTACACATGCACCTATCCACCTTCTCTCTTGTTAATCTCTGGGATCTTTCTGGTGCCACCCCTGCTAGAGACTTGTGCATTTATTCTATGGAGGACATTTGGTTTTTTCTTACTTCCCTGGTCTCCTTTGTTATGTATCAAAATGTTCTTCCCACAGCTGTGAGCTTTAGCATGTTCAGATATTTCTTACCTGGGTATTTCTTTCCCTTCTTTGATTCCAGTGTCACTAGAGATTGATGTGTAGGCTAGAAACCTCTAATGTCATTTTTCTTTAAGGCAGGTGCCTGTATTGGTGTTGCAATCTCTACTGATGTTAGAAGCAACATCAGACTGGCAACAGCATCCTGTTTCTACTTCTCTTGATAATGTCTCACCTGTGCCAATAAACTGCTTACACACAGAGCTAAATTCTGGATCTGCTGGAAAGGCTACATGAGGTAGATCTCGGAGCACTTCTCGCATGTTTTTTTTGCCATTCTCTGTCCTGCCTCTCAGCTGGACACATGTTTTCTTGAAGTTGGAGGAACGGAACAGGCTGGAGATTGTGCTCTGGAGAATTGCTGTTACAGGTACCTCTCCCTCCTACAGGTTAAATGTGGCTGCTGGGGGGTGCAGTTCTGCCACTCCAGGCCCACAATGGACACCGTATTCGGACTATTTCTCTAGGGAAAGGAAGATGTCAAAATGGTGGCTTTGGGCATTGTTGTTTACTCTGCATCAATGAGAAAGATTACATCCTTCCCTACAACTTCATCGGGAAGCTTCATGCTCTTCTCTCTGCAGGAATGCTTACTTTCAGCAGCTCTCCCCAGTAGCTATTAACTGCTTCACAGAAGCTCAGTGTTGCAATCAACTTCCTGAGCTGAGCCCAAAGCAACTTAAAAAAGTAGGAGAGATACTGCTTTGAGAAACTTCTGCTGGAGACTGATACTTGCTACCCCTTTTCTTCCCTGCCCAGATGCATGATTTCCAGTTTGTGAACTGCTAATCTGAACTACTGGCCCAGATTACATCCAAGAAATTTATTTCCATGGCAGAATATAAATAGGCCATAGAGCTGAGATGGGTCCCAAGAAGTTGTAGCAGTAGTCCTCTTTGCCATGGCTTGCTCTGGGTTGTACCTTTCCACAGATGGTCCTGTTCTAATAATTTTTTTTAAATATGCCTTACCTCTTCCATCATCTCCAAGGACTGTAGTCAACTCTCTCTCATTTGTACAGGGTTACCTTCCACATATGAGCAGGTGTCTTACAAAGCAGAGTTTAGAAGACTTACCATCATGTAGGTATGCTTATATGTATTTTCATGAGTTTATATGTATGCTCATAGTATTTTCTCATCATCACAAGTTGAAATTCTAAAATAGTCTTTTGTTGCATCAGATGATGCTAATAGTTGCTAAAGGGTTGCAGATGTTTCAGTGCTTCAAGATGGCTCAGTAGCTAGTCTTTAGTCGTTGGTGCAAGTTAAGGTCAAATCTATTTGGCAGTGGTCTGATTACTGTGGAAGACCTCAACTCCAAACTAATGCACTTATCACTAGTACCAGGGCGTTTTGTTTTGTTTTGTTATCTTTCTACCTTACAACTTCTGTATAATACATGCAATATAGTAGGGAAATCAAGACTTTTTGTAATTCTGGAGACTATTTACTTAATCACCCATGTGTATCATTGCAAAGCGCTGTTGCTTTGAGGGCTGATGCAGACTTGGTAACGTTTGTGTATTCCAAATAGGCTGTGATTCTCAGGGTCTATGAAATACACTTTGAAAGTCATGTAAAGAAGAATTAGAAACAAGCCAAGTATCACTTCTCCTTTTTTAGAATTGCCTGCTCTGTGAGGTATGTTCTGCCTTTTCTTCCATTTCACCATGCATATTCATCAGTAATTTCACAGGGTGGAATGCTAAACAGGTCAGAGTGGTATCTCTCTGGTCAAAAACAGGAAAAAAAGGGCTCAAAAAATTGACTATAAGGCCCAGGAGATACCTCAACCAACAGTAGAACAGATGTATCTGCTTTGAGAACAAGGGACAAACAGGTTAGTAACTGTTTTTTTCCTTCCACATAGTGCTTAACTCTGGCCATATAATGTTCCTCACAGTGGAAATTATTGCTGTCTTTGAGATTTGTGTACAGATAAGAGCCAGTAGAAGTAACCATTACATTGCTTTTTAAAAATTGTATCTGTTTGGGGGGCTGGGCTACTTTTTCTGTAGTCACAATACATATTGTATCTTTGATTAATGTTGCTGTTGCCTCAGCCTAGGAAAAGAGTTGTATTGAAGTATTTTTGTTCTGTGCAGTAATGTTGCTTTATTTCTTTATAAGAATCAATTAGATAACAAAGAGCATCTTAGAACATTGTAGTGACATCTCTACTCACAGGTCAGGTTTTAGAAGGAAAATTTTCTGATGGAACTTCTTTAATCTTCCTAGGTATTAGTGTTTTTCTTGATTAAAGTCTCATTTCCTACCTGAGAAAAAGGAAATGGGCAATTAATGCAGCAAAGGGAAAAAGTTACTTTTTTTTTTACTAACATGTCAGCATGATCATGTTCTGATTCTACACATAGGGACAGTTTTTGGTTTCTTTTACCCCATGTGCAGGTGTCAGGGGACAAGAGAGCAAAGAGGTCTTGTCCTCCTGTATGCTGATTCTCTAGTCTCTTCTTATAGCCACTATAGTATCCTACCTCTGCATTCCTGGCCCCAGTACCAGGTCTAAGCGCAGAAGTCATTCAAGGGGAGAGAGCAGTCAGAATGCTTTTGTGTACAGATAGCCAGCTCCCTTGTAATAATTTATAAGGACTGCATCAGGAGCACAGAACTATTACCCTAAGTTGTGCTGATAGCTGTATATGACTCTCACTGAGGAAGCAGGTATCCACAACACAAAGTGGTGGTGTGAGCAACTGATGAGTTGTATAAATTGACCTTTACCTGTCCTTTAATTTCCCAGTGCCGAAGCTTGAGTTTAGGGAGTTTTATGCATAGATAGGATTTAAATTAAGGTCAATAATTAACTTGGAACTTGAGCCAAGATTACAGCAAAACAGAATCTAATACAAAATTTTTAAAAAGCCTGCAGAATGGCTCTTAGATCAAAAAAATAATGGTTGATCTGACATGTCAGTCTCATTCATGTATGGGCCTTTTGAAGAATGAAAATATTAATTCCTATAAACATAAAGGCAAACCCTAGGGTAGTGAGGGCACTTACCATCCAAGCATGTACACTGAATTAAAGGCTACAGGGAAGCATAGTTATACATTTGATTTGCTAACCTTGTGTAAGGACTCACACTGTATTGCTATGGTAAAGCTCCATTGAGCTTCTGACTGCCTGAAATAGCCCATTTTGGTACCCATTGCTGAGCTTTGTGTTGCCCCACCTAGATCACTACCAGTATCCTGGCAAATTATTCTACAGCTAGAACGGACATGTCTAGATTATACTGCAGCCAATGTTATGACTGCATTTTTAATTACTGTGAGTTAACATAATTTTTTCCTTTATGAAGACAACTCTTGGAGACGCTTCTCTTTCCCTTTGATTCTACTGTTTCTGTTGGTATAAGATAAAAGCCACTCAGACTAAAGGAGTATAGAACTTTTTCTTTTGGAACAAAATATATGCCAGTGTGAACACATCTTATATGAAAAAAATAGTCTGTCAGTTGCACTTCATGCACTTAAAATTCTAAGCAATGATGTACACAAGAGGTTTTAATGTAACTTTAAATGAAAGCTTATGATGCTTACATCTTGGGTAATTCTGGACTTTCTAAAAGCAAATACTGTGTTTCAAAATTATTTTTACACCTATCCATATTTAATCACATGTAGATCAACTATAGATAGCTATGTAGATGTTTTGTGGTAGTGACATAGCAAGAAGTAAAGAGTATAAAACTGAAATGGGCCATATTGAAATAATATCGATGTTTTAGTTAAGTTCTTGAAGTATTTTGTTAAATCCTTAATTTCAGTTCTTCTCAACAGGTAAGAATTAGAACATTGCTATTTATAGTAGCAAACAAATGGCTTGCTAGAATAGTACATGTCCTGAAGTTTACTAGTCTAAATATAAGTTAATCTAAATACACTTATCAGTGACTTAAATAAAGTTTTGTGCTAAATAAAATTACATACTCAAAAATCACTTGACTGAGATACCATGTATTTAGTGAATAGCCAGTTCAGGACCAATATGAACAGCCATCAGAGGCTCTTTAATGAGGACAGCAGCTCTGCTTTATAAGAATGTCATTCTGGGAGATAGCGTTATGCTGAATTTCTACTAGTTTTCCCATGTGAAAGTGATCTTTCTTATTCCTTCATAGCTACCACCCTCACGAGTCTTAGTTTACCTCTTGTCTGCATGCACTGGGAGGTCCTGTTGGCAGAAGCGGAATATAACTGTGCCTAGGAAAAATAGTTTTTCTGGATTCTTTTTTGTTGCCTGTACTGGATATGCAGTGCCTGTTCTTTTATTGCTCTGAATGCTGAACAGACATTGTGCTCAAATATTAATCCTGCAGAGATAACTCTTCCTCCTGGGTCAGCAGGAATGTTCACGGAAGGCCTCTATACAGTTCTGCATTTCCATTTTCAGTTACTGTTGAAATGGCCATCTCTTTTATCTGATAATGTGAATTTTGCACATGAAATCAGGCCCTTTTGTTTAGAATTTCAGTATTTTTCTTAATTCAATTCTGTATAAGTTATTAATAATTAAGGTATAGCTAATTAATCAAGTACATTTCAAAATGCATGTGGAACTGTTCAGGATAACCATCTAGAAAAACATCACGTGTGTCTGTACCAGTCTATAACCTTGCATCTTCTGCAGGTTTTTCACAAAGTAACATCAAACTCCTTGTATTTTGCATAACAAATTACTAGGGTTTTTTAATGCATCAAATGTGGCTAGCACTGTTTTATTGTATATATGGATGTTACTTTCCATATAATGGGGATATCTGTGGGAGTGTTGTTCGAATAGGATGAAATGCTCTGTTCTCTGTGTTAGATACAGATCTCTATTTAAGATACTTTCAGTACAAATTCCAGATTTTAATCTCTACATTTTAATGGACATATGTATTAGTGTGCCTTGGTATACAAAACACTGCATTCATATGAATTTTTTACCAAGCTGATATTCTAGATGAGCACCAATCATACATTTGGGTAACAAGTAATTTATTTTATGCATATGTAGGAATAGATAGAAAAATACTATTTATATCTAAATGTAACTCTTATTGCATTTGATTTTGTATTTTTAACTTTTTTTATGGTTGTGAATTAGATTAATTTCTCCAGTTTAATATTTTCTGTATGGCTTTCTAATCAAGAGTTCTAGCATGCAGAAAAAGAAACCAAGGAAAGTTATTAAATCCTACTTGGTACAGATAATGTATTTAGATTTCCATGTGGTGGGTGCTGCCCAATATTGTCATATGCAAATGAAACCTTTTTACAACTGATTTATTATTAGAATTGCAGAGCATATTACAAAAGCAACAGTCATTTACAATAAATCTTTAGTTTTCTTTAGTTTCCAATCTCGTGTTCTAGTAAGACTGTTTGGAAAGAAACCAAGTATTGGGATTTTGTGTGACTCACTGTGGTAGGTAATTCTTAATCTCTGAAGAATATCCATTCTGCAGTCCTTGGAAAGTACACTGTTGATTGTACAGGAGGTATTTGAATTGTTTAATGTATTACCAAAAACTTGATTAGTAAATAATGCCTTACCCAAGTGAATTTTGCTTACAGAGAAATTCCATATTAGATACAGTGTACCACAGACTTAAAAGCAAATAAGAATGTGTTTTGTTTTAATCAAATCTGTGATCTGTAATGGCAGCATAGGA
The DNA here is from genome assembly GCA_013399075.1 of Chloroceryle aenea. Taxonomy (NCBI): domain Eukaryota; kingdom Metazoa; phylum Chordata; class Aves; order Coraciiformes; family Cerylidae; genus Chloroceryle; species Chloroceryle aenea. Next base: position 338,884 of record VWZY01012832.1, on the reverse strand, counting down.
GGGAGTTACACTGTGCCAGAAACTATTGGTAAAATGCAAATTCCCCACAAAATATACTTGGTTTCATGTTTTGTTGTGTATTCTGTATGTGAACAAGGCTCATCCATGCTTACAAATCTTGAAAACAAATGCTACTCTTATTACTGATGTGGATGTGTAGAAAACATGCACTAAGTAATCTATACAAACACACAGAGTACATATTTCTGATGGAAATAGTACAGAGCTAATGAAATTGCATGATTTTGTGGCAAGACCAGCAAAAATGTGATAATTCACAACAGTGACCCTGAATACTTTTGGTTGGTTTTTTTGGCAGTAATCTTAGTGAAGTTAATTTTGTTTCGTGAAGGAGAAAGTCTGGTTTTGGAATGAGGTTATATTAGATTTTGTAAACTTGTTCACAATATTTCCTTTCACTACCAATCATACTTATACCATGTGTTCTAAACTAAACAGTCCAGATTACAAATGAGTGTTGCTGTCTACAGTACAAACATCTGTTTTATCATCCTTTAGCACTAGTGAGTTATTTCCTCTGTTCAACTCTGTCTATGGAAAAATTGTCCCTCTGTGAATTAATCAGGTACCATTATCACATTACTGTGGTTTCACCATCTAAGGTTCAATGTGGATATTATTTTAAACCAGGTGTTGCTCTTTTAATAGTATTTAAAGCCACTACTGCTCTTTACAGGAACGTTTTAGGTTTTCCATAGGTGAATGTACTAAATAGGTTCTTATAGCCTGCTTTACCTAATTTAACCTTTATATTCTATGTTTTTGCCTTATCTGCATTATTCTTTCTCCCATAATCCTATATATTTGAAAGTTAGCTGTAGAAATCTTTGCTAAACTTATAGCATGACTTTCTTCTTTGAAGTCACATCTCATATTTAGTTGCTTACTTCATTGGTCTTACTTGCTTAAATGCTCAGCTATATCAGGGTTTAAGGATTTAATCCTTTACAACACTTAAGTATTGCACCACATATATAAGATTACAAAAGCTGGTGACCAGGCTGGGTAATGCTAGGAACCCAATTTCTTTATTAGTCTGATGAGACTGTAAATTAATGGTATTCCTCCCAGACAGTTTTCCCTACCTGTTTAATTTCTGATTTGAGCCTTTGAGAGTTTGGATTTTTCTGAAAGGACCTGAAAACCAGAGTTCTTCTCTGAAGTACATGAAGAAGGAAGGATCGAAGGCTGTAAATAAAAGTTCTGCATAGAGTCAAATACGAGAATTTTATTAGAATATTTTTTGTTTTGTATTATAGTTGAGATTAAAGTCACTTTATCAAATAAGAAACTAATTACTTCTTCCTTTGTGCAAGGATCTTCCATCCTTATGTAAACATAGATTCAGGTCTTTCTTTAAGTCCATATCCAGTGTTTTTTATCATGCTTTTTGTTTTCTGCCCTGAGTATATATGGAAGGTTGTTGTTACACAGGCTTTCCAAAAGATTTCCTTGTTGCAGTGAGCTTGCTGCCAGGCCTCTGACAAAATTCGGAACATGTATTCAGCCATATTTATTAATTCAACAGAATTGTATCTGTGAAAGTCTAACACTCAAGACAGTAACATTTCTCTGCCAAACACCTTAATTTTTATTGAAGCTATGCTATTTACTCCAAAACTTCAAGGAATGTCCACAGTATCATTTTGAAATTTCCAACTGATTGTGATTATACACGAAAGATCTAGTTTCAGTTAAGTGTATTTAATTTTACTTCATGTATTTTAGCCCCATGGAACATTTCTAGCTAGTCAAGCAAAGAAAGTCAGAAGCCCTCAGTTATAACAGAAGAACAGGGGCTTGTGGTTTGAGGGGAAGGTATAATGAAACAAGGGAAATTATGGCTGGTGAAAGGACTGTAATTAGGATTGGTGATATGAGGATTCTGGTAGGATTTTTTTTGTTGTCAGAAAATACTAATTTTTCGAAAGGAAAGTGAATGAATGAAAAGAATTCTCATCATCTTGTTAAGAAGCAGATGAGCTGCTCCATTTTTTTTCTGTTTTTCTGTATTTCTGTTTTCCAGCCAATCCAGCAAGAGCCTGACAGAAGCACAGAGATACACTGTTACATCATTTACTAAAATGCAGCTATTATTTCTTTATTTTCAAGGCCTCCTTGTGCAGCAAGCTTCCGGATCTGAGGATTGACATTCACTGCTTCACATATCACAAACTGAAAAATATTCCACACGTGAAGTTTTGTGACATCTTGCAGTAAGACACTTAGAGCCAATTTACAGATTGCTCCATATGCAGGATTGCATTTTGCCACTGTACTGTGGAAAGAACTATCACTGTTAGACAAACTTTGTTTGGATCGGGAAGGCACTTAGCATTGGATCTAGATGCTTGCAGCTTAGTCAAAACTTGTGGAGCTGCACACCTTGTAAAGCAGCTTTCTGCTATTCCAGTCCTTTTTATTTTTATTTTATTTATTTTACCGGACACAAATGGCTTTATGTGATCTAGTTTACTATTATGTCACTTCAGACATATTTCATATGTCACATTGTTTACTCTTGGAAATGATCCACTTCTGACTTCTTGGATGAAAAGAATAGCATTGTTGAAAAATGTAAGCTGCCTCTGGCTTCATTATAATATAATGTATGACCATGATTGTGATGACACCAACAGTTTATAATCAATCTTCAGCAATTTAAGCAAGGAATTCTGAGGCTTAGTAAACTGGAAAATTAAATTATGTCTGTTTTGGTCCTTCTAGATGTAACCTGTTTGTCTTTCATCCATCTACTACTTCTTAAAGATGGCTTATTAATTATATGGAGTTTAAAAGTTAGAGCATTATATACTTCCTTCCCATTTCAACATTTCACAGTATGGTAGTGATATACAGGCTATTGGTGGAAACTTAAAGTAAGTTAACAGTGCAATTATTCTTTTATATATATTTCCAGGCATTAAAAAGAATGAGTAACAGTCTTTCAGCCTCACCCTTTAAACAGGGCATGGTGCATATGATTAGCTGGTATAGCTCACAGAGATTTTGTCACTGTGCTTTGAATTTTATCACATTTTGTGAGTCAGGGTCCATTAGATTCAATAAAAAGCTGGGTAAGAAACATCCACTGACCATGTCTTTTTTCTAGGAATTGATATTAAAAAATCATTATTTTAGATTCACACTTCGAGGTAGGTGTAGTGGACTGCTGTGACAGAGTTGTGTTTTTTGGAAAGAAGCCATTTGTGGTCAGTAGAGATTCTTTTCAAAGTTGTTAACCTCTGTATCCTTAAATTACACATGCATAACTGCCTAAATTACTTCTGCAGTTTCTGTAGAAATATGTCCCCCAACCAAAACAATTCTGTAACACAGCTCTTACCTTTCGCCCCATGGATTCTGACCTTTCAGTTACGACTAAAGTAATCTCTGGGTCACTTCTATGATACTTGCACTGCCTAAAATTTTTCATATGCCAGTGTTCGAATATTAATTAGGTTGTTAGGCTTATTAACATTGCCAAGACTTAGGATACTGTTGGCATACTACATTGCCTGAGGCATATTAGCTTGACAACTGTTCTGTTAGAATTTGGACTGTATTTGTTGTATTGACCTGCTGTTGCTAATATGTTTAATTCTGTAATGTAAAATACTGGCAGAATATGATAAATGCATGATTATCTGTTAGAAATATTTACATTTCAATCTTTTAAAAATGAATGCATGTTATGTGCAAATGAAGATATATAATCCTACCCTATTCTACTTAATTTTCTCTTGACAGTGCTCATATCTTTTTCTTCTCTTACCAGTCTCTGGTTCGGCATCGCAATGGCACGTTCACATTGGAAAAGTTTTTCACCAGTGACTTTTTTCAGAATAGTGCTATCTTACCCAAAACTTGTCTGGTAGCTCCAGAGGACAGCAATGTGTGAGCTTAGACAGCAAATTAGTTTAAATCTTTCCAAAGCCCATGTTTCTCACTGAAGAACTATGTCATGTCACGATGTAATATTTTGAGGTTAGTGTGAAACTTGAAGGCTAAGTTTTTTGACAAGTACCAGGTCCAAATTTGTACAGCAAATCTGCCTCTTATAGAAATCTGGTTCAGCTCATCTTGTCTGTCTTTTTGCTTTTATCACAACCCAGGCATAAGAGACTAGGGACTGATTTTTAACATGCAAGATATGATGGAGTCTAGCATATGAATTAGGATGGTATCATTTTGCTTCTCAAAATATGTGTGCTTTGGTGGAGGCATTTGAGAGAACAATGACAGAAGTGTCTTGTTGAACACAAGAGATGATTAGTACTCAACTAAGTGCCCAAGACAATGGCATCAAAAAAGGAGGCACTTCAGTTTCCTAAAGCTCAAGATATCTTTTTAAGAGCAAATTCTAAACTCTGAACCACTGGAGTTTGCATAGTAGGTGTTATGCTGACATTTTGTACTACCCATAATGAGATGAACCTACAGTTTATAGCATTAGCTACATCTACCTGTGTTGCAGTTTATCTAAATCTACCTGTCCTGGAAGTGTCTTTTTGTGTTTGTGTTTTTTTTTTGGGGGGGAGGTGGGGAGTCAATCTTAATTTTGATACTCTAGGTAGGATGCCTCTCCTTTTACAGTGATACTGATAGTGGGCAACTCTATTGGGTTTGCCATGTGTGTAGCCATGGATGAAGTTTCTGGGAGATGTAACACTTGTGGAACTGAAAAGTGTTCACCACCTTGCCTGAGGCAATAATGAGGCAGTTACATTACATCTATGTGCACTGTGCCTGTCACTTTTCCATATCCCTGACTGAAACTTGGTAATTATAGCCAGAATAATCTTTAAGCTGAATAAGTAAGAACACTTTTGCAGTGTGCATTTTTAAATTCTCTTCTCATGGAGAGATATTTTGTCCTTTGCTAGGTCCTTTTCTTTTACTGGGTGCAGAGGTTAATGGGATGTCTTGTGTTCAGATTTTAATGCTGTGTTTATATGGCTACAGAAAATAGTTTAGTGATAAAATCCTTATGTGTAAGGCTTTTTTTTTATGTCAGAGCCACTAAAATTTTATCCTCCTTCATGTTTGCATGCAAATAATCATGTCTTGTTCGGAGTTGCACAATTCACAACTTTCCACCCCAAGCCTTGTTATGATATGCTGCTGAGCTGAAAATAAGAACCTACTTCTCTCACTTGGGCTCTGTTTCAGCAGTGCTCAGGTACTCAGGAACAGATGCTTCTCTCTCATACTGTCTGCAGCTTACTTGCAGCTGTTACTCAGTTCCTTTAAATCACAGCCCTGAGATGCCATCAATCCAGATGGCAGAGATTCTGCTTCATTTCTCCATAAAGAAATCTGATTTGGCAGTTTTCTATGCTTTGACTGGAACTTTTTAAGGCACCTTAATTTTATGTATTTTGGCTTTCTGTAAAACACTTCATATGCTGTAACTGAAGATGTATCATCTCAGAATCAAGAGTCACATGTTTAATTGGAAATTACTTCAGTTTACTGCATTTTGGTGTAACTCCATGATGTCCTCACCCAAAAAACAGCACATGATTATTTGTAAGCTTGCCATATCAAGGAGGAAATTTGATAAGGCTTTCAGAATCTGCATTGTAAGGCCAGTAATTGCTGTGATCCAATAAAGGAGCCTTCTGTGGTGGCATCACTCGAGAGAGTAAGTGTGGTGTGACTGCTGCTGGCTTCTCGGATCATGCTGTCTAATGAAAGATTAATGAAGAGATGATGCTTTGTAACATACTGTCACCAGGTCACAAGTTTGATTTGAACCAATCAATATAATTCATTCTCCTAAAGGTAGCTAATGATAGCATGCTTATGAGAAATGAAATGACCTGCAATCCAAGGCAGCCTGCTCTTTCTTACTGTGTCAGCTTTAAAGAAACAGTACTCATTTTATAGTGTTATCTAAAGCATGCAGAGAAAAAGAAGTGCTTAAATTCTGAGGTAAAACATTAATAAAACTTTTTTAAAAAACTGAAGATTAAGACAATTGAACTAAAGGAATCTTTATATCAAAAATAAATTAGAATTAAACATAAGGGGAAAAAAAATGAAAAAAAATCTCATTCTCAGATTTAATAGTATCTGAAAGAGAAAAGAGTGTTTGATTTCATGTTGGGGTTTAAGGATCAGATGTACGTTTATGTTTGCGTTCATCTTAGGAGTGATTCACTTGTCTATGAAAAGCAGGGGGTCAGGTCCCCACCTATGTCATAGGGACTATCTGAGGAGAGAGGGGAAGAATCTGGACCATCATTCTTCTCTTCTTGTACTAACAGACTGTCAGATCAGTTTATGATGTAACTTAGATGAGACTTGTAACAGCTATATTAATTCCAGAAAGTAAGAAATAGGACAGAGAGGATGGTATGTATTAAAGTATTTCCCTCAGAGATAATCCTATAAAAAACTGAACAGTCTGAGAATTACAAAGCAGAATGAAGAAACACAAAGGCATGATTTTCTTCTGAACTTCTTGCTCTAAAACTTTTGAGCAAGATTCTGCATTCATGTTTCTGTCTAAGTAACATTATGCTATGAAAGTGTGAGCAGTGAGTTACTGTATAAGTTACATGGAATAAGATACTGTAAAATAAGAATAACGAAGCTTGACTTTTGCACTCTTGACTATGACACTTCATTTTTTCTGAGCTGCAGAGTGGGAAATCCCTACTTTTATCTTTTAAAAATCAATCAATCAATCCAAATTCTTTAATGGAAGATTCTGATTTTCATGACAAAATAGTATTGCTGTCTTCTAGGTTTGCATAGGACCATACTGGTCTGGCTCCAGTTACTTCTTAGTAATCATGACAATTTATCTCCTAAATGAAAATAGTGTTTGCTGATATTCAGATACTTGTCTGTGTGGTACTTTCTGTCTAGATTGGTAACATTATAAACTCTGTAAATGTTAGCATTATTTTCATTAACAATGTTATATTCCTAATGCCCAGAACAAGCTGAAATTGTCACCAAAAATATCAGCCTGTGATCAAGCTATCAATACCAGCTCATGAAAAGACATTAAAATCCAGAAAAGTGTTCATGTTGATGTTATTTTCGAGGAGCAAAGGTGCACCAAAACACTCCCTTGCAGTAAGTAAGCAGTCTATTTGGTAAGCTACTTCTAACGCACTGAACAGCAGTTTCAGGCTCATACTCTGCCACCCTTACACAGTTGTAAGAAAGATGTATGTTGTCATTAGATGACATTTCTTAATGTTTGTCATCGTACAGTAGGAGTGAGAACAAATTAGTCACCCCAGCTGCAATTTGGGGATCTTTGCTTCAGTCACTGAAGCAGTACCTTTTCTTTATTTGATTTCTTCCCCTATGTATTGATTGCATTTTCCTTCTAGACTGCACTGTGATCAATTGCTATCAAGTTTCTTGGATTAACTTGCATTTCTCATATTTTATATTTCCATATCCTTTTCTTCTATTACAGTAAGTGCTTTAAAGTTTTAATTTTTTTTAAACATAACCTCTTCCATAAATCTTGGAATTTGCCAGGATCCCTTCCTTGAAGAGGAATGTGGTCTAATGGTCAACACACACCTGGGAGAGGGATGTTGCTGTGTTCTTATCCTAGGTGATATACTTTTGTGGCCTGTGGCAGGTTTCTAAACTACCTAGAAGGAGAGACATGAGGATTAACTGAAGAGACAAATGCTTAAGATTATGTTTGACTTTAAGAGTTTTGTACATTTACTGCCAGTCTTGAAAAGAATCTGTGATGTTAGTGGGGAATATTGTGGATTTTTTTCAGTGATCATGCCCGAAAAAAGACAGTAAGATTCCCAATTCCAGCAGTACAAATCCATCATTGTGCAGACTTTCTTTTCATGATGAAATCAAACTCTTGTCATTTCTGTTTCTCTTTGGTAACTGATATTTCTGATAAATTATCCTGTAACTAGTTGAGAATAACAGAAGTTTGTGTATATTTGTGAGGATCCCTACTGAAACAAATTTCAGAGTTGTTAATATCTGTAGTCATGGAACAGAACATGAAAAACAAACAAAACAAACAAACAAACAAACAAAAACCCCAAACCCACAACCCA
>VWZY01012832.1:315876-330795 GCA_013399075.1 Chloroceryle aenea | reverse complement strand
AAAACCCAAAACCCAAAACAAAAAAAAAAAAAAAAAAAAAAAAAAAAAAAAAAAAAAAAAACAAAACAAAAAAAAAAAACAAAAAAAAAAAAAACAACCCAAACCCCAGCCAGTAAAACTGATATATAGAGAAACAACAGCAGAAATTAAAAATACTGAATTTTGACTTTTCCTAATGGACATTATATCTACATCTTTAGCATTTATCTTATTTTTATTACTGTCACCTGGGAGCTAAACTAAGACTTTTCTCTAATAGCTCTACTTTGATTTAATTTTTCTTGAATATGAGTGACAAACCTTAGATGTAATATCTTTCACTCTGATTAGCCCTTTGTATCCTGACAGTAATACTTCTCTTTCTTTCCTGGCACCTTTTTACCAAAATTATCTTAGTGTTGTTTTTCCCATGTCACAGTGATTGCTCATAGTCATCCTTTGATGGACTAATACACCCTGTTCTTTCTTCTCATTTATTATTTCCAACTTGTCAGAGGAATTCAAACTCCTATGTGTATAAACATGCTGTTTATTTTACCAAATTTCACGCTGTTTCTGTTATTGCAGAGTTCCTCGTTCTCCTTTGGTGTGGAATACAGTCTTTCTTTGTACTAACAGCTTATCACAGACCTAATTTCTGTGCCAAGGTCACAAGGGAAAATATTGTTTGTCCTCAGACAGATACTTTTGGAATTATTCTAAGAGTTTCTCTCCAGCCTGATACTTTCAATTGTTTTCTCTTTAGCCAGCGCTAGAGAAATAGCAGGACATACATTGCAAATTTTCCTGTTTGGTTTATACATGGATCTTAGATGGTATAAATCACATTGAAGTATGAAAATCGATCCCCCAACAGTGATCAGAGAAGTGTCTGAGAAGTTTCAGACAGTCTTCAGGTATTTGCAGCTTCACTCAGATCACTGCCAGCACTAAAATGTCCAAGTCAAGCATCACATTTAAGAATGCATCCCTGCAACTGTTACTCTGATTCCGTCGCCATATAACCAGGGCTGTGCTTTAGAGCTGCTGCTAGCAAGTGTTTTCAAGTACCTTTCAATAGCAGAACAAGCCAGCATTTGTCAGTAACTGGAGTTCAAATTGTGGCATTTCTATGCACATGCTCAGAGCTTTATTCAGTCAGGTCTTGAATACTGCCAAGGATGGAGACTACACAACCTCTTTGGACAACTAGCTTCAAGGCTTGGCTGGTAAAAAAGTTTATGTCAAGTTGGAGCCTTTCTTGTTTCAGTTTGTCCTTTTGTGTCATCCTTCTGCTGTGCAATGCTGAGAAGAGCCTGGCCCTATCTTCTCGGTAACCTCCTAATAGGTATTGAAAAGCTGCAGTTATGTCCTCCCAAAGCCACCTCTTCTTCAGGCTAAACAAGCCTACTTCTCTCAACATCTCCTCACCCAGCCTCTGGTGGGAGAGGATCCCTCTGACCACCTTGGTGGCCCTCCAGTGAACTACACCTTGATTTATCAACATCTGTCTCCTACTGGGAGGCCCCAAAACAGTTGCAGTATTCTTAATGCAGTCAAAGCATGCTGAGTGAAGGGGTATAATCACCTCTTAATGATCTATTGCTATATGCCTGGTGGTACAGCCAGGTATGTTGCCCTTTGCTGCCAGGGCACACTGTTGGTTAGTGTTGCTGCCAATGTTCCCAGTTGCCCAGCCAGTCTCCAGACTGTACTGCCGCATGAGATTTTTCCTTTCCAAGTGCAAGACTTTCATTTGTCTTTGCTGAGTTTCATAATTTCATATCAGCCCAGCCCTCTAAAACCTCTCAGCCTATTTAGGTCCATTTGACTGGTGGCCCGGCTCTTGAGCATATTTGACTGGTGTGCCCAGTTTGGTGTCATCTGGAAACCTGGTGAGAACACACTTCGTTGCCTTCTTCAGATCACTGATAGATGTAAAACAGAACAGGTTCCAGTCCATGCAGAACTCCACTTGTTGCAAGTGACCAAGCTGAGGACAACCTACTAACCACTACCTTCTGAAGCCAACTATCAAACCAGTTTTTAACCCTTTACATCAATTAGGTGATGTACTTTTTTTTTTTCTAATTCTGTTATTACATTAAGTAACATTTTTATCACAGAAATACATTTAAGTCATGATAATGAGGGACCAGGATAGCCTGGAGAAAAAACAAGCTGTGGATAATACTACTGCTTTTAAATCTAAACTTTCAAACCTAAACTGATTTACTTTATTCTTAGTTGGTCCTGAGTGAAGACATCTCTGAAACAGGCTGCTCAATGGAATTCATTGCAGAGGCACCCAGGCTGGTGTTTTGTAATAATTTATAGTGGTATCTTGAATCTAGTGAGCTTCATTAAGTCAGATGAAGAGCTGTGTGAATGATGTTACTTCTGAACTCAGGCTTGCCTGGGGATCATTATAGTTATATTTGCGTGCTGTTGCTTAGGCATGGTGCACTTAAGCTAATGTGCACATTACTATTTTAAGTATCTCTGCACCTGTGTCCTGATTTATCTGCAAAGTAGGTAGCCCACCCAGAAATTTGACTGTGTTATTGACTATGGGCTCACAATGTGGTCTCTTAGTAACTAGGTAGTTGAGGCTGAGCATATGCCTTTAGTTCATACTTTCCAAGACAGTCTCCTGCTTGTATTTGGCACATGGTTTGGCAAATATAAGTTGCTGGGAAGCTTGTTATCTGATGTAATTCACATATTAAGCAGCTGTTTAAATGGTCCTGATTACCTTTACAGTTATTTGCAATTGTAGAATAAACTGTGAAGCAAGAACCCCTTTAAAACAAGGCCCTGAACATTTTGGTCTTGATCTTGCTTCAGTTGAAACTTCCAGAAAACTTGCCACTAGTATCAATGGGAATGAAGGGGGCACGTTTATGGAATAAACACATTATGCTGGCTGGTAGTGGTGCAATGTGTGTGAATAAAAATGGTTTGTCTCGCTAAATGTTAAGAGGTTTGTCTGAAATCACTTTCAATATCCTTTCTTGTTCTCTGTGCAGTAAAGTATGTAATTAGGGAACATGTATACAGCAAACTCAGTTTGAAAAATTGATTTTTAAAGCATAAAAAGGGCAGTGACTGAAGTCCTGCCAGGTTTTATCGAATACTCACATGCATTATATTGTAAACATAATATGATTTTACTGTATGTTGTCATAATAATTGGCAGCGATATTGGAGTCAGTCATTGAGTGCTTTGTTCGTGTGGTAATAGATGATGGGCTACAGCATTTGTTGCTATCAGACTTGTTTTCTTTTCTGTTTTTCATAGTAAATTGGTTTAAAATAGTTTTGTGGCTTTTATTTTTTTAACCAACTGACTTAGGATCCTGATGGCCTTATCTCTTTTTAATGAGATTTGGGATGTTCTCCTTAAAAGTGGTGTTCGCTCAGTGCTGCCACAAAGGTTACATTCTGCACTCGTCTTAAAACATGGCACTGTGACAACAGAGACAGGAAGGACTCAGCAGAGAGTGCAGAGGATTTTTTTAAGTGAAATTCATTAGGATACAAGGCTGAAAGGTAGCTTGAATCAGAAGAAAACATAAAAACTAAGTCTGGAGGCCAGCAAATAATTTTGGGTTACTAGGTAGGAACAGCTTGTCCGTTAGTCTCTGTAGGCTTGATTCTGTAATCCTAACTCATGCAAGCCATGTCACTGGGTTCCAGCAGTCTGCCATGTGATGGATGGGAGCTATTTCTTGTGAGTAAGCATGGCAAAACTTCTGCATTTATTTGCAAAGCTCCTGAAGGGGTAGACAGCATAGATAACAATTGGGAAAGGGTCATTTTTTCTGCTGCAACCTCAAGACTTGTTACTGAGTTAGTTGTTGGAGTTTTACAGGACAAGACCCTCTTAAAATTATCTCTTTTAAGATCCAGACCATATGTAGGGCAAGACTTTGCAGAATTCTGAAAGATGATTTGTGGTGGCTTGAGGTTATGATGGAGTGAATTTCACCTACTTTAACAGCTGAAAGAAAAGGTTGCCTGTACCAGCTTTTCAACTTCTATCAAGTTCAGACTATGAGCTTCAATGACTTAGCTTCAGATTACTATGAAATCAGCACTAACAAACAGCCATGCATTGCTATTCTTTTATCTTTATGTATCTCATTCACTTTTTGCCAGTTTGAGTCAGCTCTCGGTGATTTCAGCTGCACGTGGTTTAGCCATACACTTCCACCCTTTCCAGGCTTCCATGATATTTCTTGTTTGTGTGCCTGTCCTGCCTGTCCCTGCATCAACCACTTTCCATCTCTTTTCATGTTTTGTACCATTCTCTCAAAGCCCATTTGTGTCTGCCACAGTTCTCAGTGTTACTTAGTGTATGATTTTTTTTACAGTAGTCTCCTTTGGATTACTGACTGCAGGATATGCCACCTGCATGTATCTCTAGTTCTGCTGACAAGAATTGCATTATAATTGTTTCCACAGGAATATCTTGTTCCTTCAAAGCAGGCCTAACTTTATTTTGTTTTTCACTGATGCATACACTTTAATTTTCTTTGACCACACAGGTATTCTGAATCTGCCCAGGTAGTTCAATAGAAAGAATGGTATTCAGCTGCCATGTCTCTGCCTGTAGTCAGCATTTAGAAACACTGTATCTGCGAGCGAAGAACAGCACCTTTAACTGAAACTTCAGAAGGAAATGAAAATTGGCAAAGTACTTGCCCAGAGTGGTGTTTATCGTGGCTTCTATAACTCTTTTTCCTCTTGAAAATGTTAGCGTGTGACCTCCTCTGTGATGTCGTGCTTCTCAAACAATATGGGGCGATTTAGCCCAGTCATAGGGTAAGGGGGGCATCCATTTGGACTACTAACACAATTTGGAGTAGTGTTGGAGTAATTCTTTTGGGATTTCTATCCAGGGGATGTCCTTCTGTAACTGTATTTAGTCTGTGAACATATTTTAAAAATCACCACTCAAGAGGGCTTAGTAATTTATATTGAAAAAAGAAATTAAATAGTTGCTAAATACAACATCTCAATTTCCACTTAGAAAGCACAAAAATTACCATTGTAATATTTTTGTCAATGTTTTAAGTATTTTATTTACCTGCTGGGGTATTGTCTGGTGTCTAATGAAACTGCTGTGGTTTTTCCTCACTAAGATGTGTTGAGATGTGTGTGCATATACTCTAATGCACAATGGACTCTCAACTTGGATATAATCATTTCAAACTGCAAATGTTCTGAGTGCTTTTCTCTTCAATATTCTGATTGTTAATTATGTGGCTAATCAGCATTTTAAAACAAAATTTGCACATAAAGAGTCTATTCATCCAGTGGGGACATGCTAACAGGTCCTCTCCCTACACAAGTGCTTTGCATGGTGAGATGTGTGTTAGCTGTCTTACAGGAGTTTTTGTGTCACACAAGGTAGTTGAAATTGTTTTTCAAAACCACTATGAATTTTTCTTGGTGTACTTTACACTCTGTGAAGGGAAATCTATTCATGCAACAGTGCCCAGTATTGTGTTGGTACTGATTTAGCTTGTACTTTAGCCATGTAAAAAAAATAGAAATCTCCATGATCTATTGTAACTTTTGTCCACTCTGCTTCTTTAACAGACAAGCTTTTTAGACCATGTAAAATGTTGAAGGCACAGATGTACTTAGCCACAACCCTTTCTCAGTAGGGAATGGCAGAATCAGAATGGTCTCTTGTACTAAAGCCAGTAACCAGAAGCTGGACGTGTTTATATCCTCTACACTGGAAAACTGTGAGAAGGGTACATTCCTGAGATTCTAAGGTAATATGCTTGAAGGCACACAACAACTGAGCCTTAGGAAAATACCTTCTCCAAATGTTTACAATTTTTTTGTACCTTGTACCAAAGAAGGAGAGGAGCACACAGACACAACTTTTCCTTAATGAGTCATACTATTCCTTACAATTCTCCCTCTGACAAAATTATTTGCAAAGAGGCTTAAAGTTGTTTGTTTGTTTTTTTTTTTTTCCAGAGTGACACTGTTTATTAGAAAACTGGAAGATCATGAGTTGGCTTCTGCTTCTGGCACACCTATCTTACTTTGGAGGCAACTCAAAGGGCAGGTGCAGAGTTTGTAAGCATGAGTGCTGCACTACTCTGGAGTCAGGCTAAACTCTATATTTCGTAGTACCATAGCCTTTCAACAAGTACTGTGGAAAATGTTGTCTCTCATCCTTTAAATAGTACAGCATTTGCATTTTTTCTTGATCTTCTGTCCCAGAGCAAAGTTCAGTAGGTTGAGGAAGTATTAAGTACAACTGATCTAAAAATGTATCAAAAGGAAACCTACAGTATATGAACAAATTATAGAGTGGCTTTAAATAGGCTTGTTGATATCTGTAAATACACATAGAACAAGGAAGAAGCAGCTTATGACATGGTTATTTCTGGAAAAGTGGAAGGTCTGACTGTCATCATGACACCATACACAGAGCCAAGAAGTTGCTCCTGAAGAAATTGAGTGGAACTAAGAACCTCGAAAATAGAAAATTAGAACTATTTCCATAGTGATCTTGCCTCTGCAAATCATTGACAAATCACCTGTTACTGTCAGTGGGATTAGGTTTAGGATTTTCGGTTCCCTCTCTCCCCCACTTTTCTTTAAACAAAACCCTTATGTTATTCTTTCCAGGGAATACCTGTTCTGACAATAAGCCTGAGGATCTGACAATCTTTAGTGACATCTGATATCTCAACATAGAGTATTCCAAAATTAGTGAAGTGGTATGATCTCAGTTCTTCAGAAGAGATGGTAAAATACATTTACTGTATCCACAGGGGGTAAAAAAAGGCTAGAAGGAACTAAGGTAATCTGTTCTCATCATTATTACCCAGTTACCTTTGTGCAGAATATTTTGTGCAGTAGTAAGCACGTGAGTACATGCTGAGCTACAATGAGAGTTCCCACAGAAACGTAAGTTATAAATAACTTGTTTTTTAATATGCCATGTGTCCTACCTGAACTTTGTGTTTACACTGAAGAACTCTGTTGGAGCCAGTATTTTCTGTGATGTATTAAGTCAATCTGGTTAATAATGTTAGCAAGTGAACTTTATGACTTTCCTTCAAACATGTAAGTGTAATATATTTTCCTCTTCAAATAATTTTGTCTGCTTTTTTGTATTCTCTATTGAAAACAGTTTTCCAAAAATGTGACATCCTTTTGCATTTGGCTCTATTAAGACATGTTTAATTAGAAATGGCTTAGTTTATGAAGTCATTCAAATTGTTCTATGAGACTATCTTCAGCCTTCATGCTCACAATTTTAAAATCTCACAAATCATGGATATATATATTTACTTCCAAATCACCAATGATTTATATTTTTTCCAAATCACAAAATCCCTGAAGTTTGTTACAAGTCTCCATTATTACTTTGTTAGATATTTCCATTTTAGTCTACTTAACAGATTTTATTGATACTGTGTCGTGTTAATTTCCATAATGAGAATGTTATACACTATTAAGTCAATGATTCTCCACAAATACATTGCAGATATACAGTCACTTTCATCAGCCAAATGCCTGTCTCATCAAACAATGCAATAGCTGTATTTTACATGATGTAGTTGCCATAAAACTGAGTTGACCAATATTAATTATATTCTGATACTCTAATTCTTTATTAACTTTATAAAAGCTTCATAACCTGGAAGTAGCATCAGACTAACTATCCATTAGCTCTCTGAGTCATCCTGCTGGCCTTTGTTATTACTGGCACAACATTAGCACTTTTCCAGTCAAATGGAATTTCCCCGGAATGCCTTAATTTATTAAAATAAACATGATTAGTTCTCAGGTCTTCTCAGTCTTAGCTCTTAGACGTGAGGCAGATGGATTGGCTGATTTTAAAATGTTTATTTCTAGTACCTGTTGTATAACATCCTGCTTGGTTACTAAGGGACTGGAAAACGGTTCAACATTCTCATATGACATAAGAACATATGACCAAGTATGGAATTGAAATATTTCTGAAAATTTCTGTCTCTCCTGCATCACTATTAAAAGTTTCATTGTTTCTGTTTGGCAAAAGGTTTGTATAACTGCTAGGACTATTGTGACAGATGTGGGTTTTTTCTTTTCTTGTACAAACTCTTCATGTTACATTGGTCCTGTCAGCTGTGGACTTTCTGCTGATGTTTCTGTAGATTTTTTTTTTGCCCCTTTCTAACTCCAAATTCATATGTGTTATTACCATTTCTCTTTATCTTCATTTATTATAAAGTATTTTTTATTCTATTTTTATTTTTTGCCTGCCCAGAGAGGTGGTGGATTCACCATCCCGGGAGGTTTTTAAAAAGAGATTGGACATGGCCCTTAGTGCCATGATATAGTAATGGGAGTTTGATCAGGGGTTGGACTCGATGATCTTGGAGGTCTTTTCCAACCCAATCTATTCTATGAT
The DNA here is from genome assembly GCA_013399075.1 of Chloroceryle aenea. Classification (NCBI taxonomy): domain Eukaryota; kingdom Metazoa; phylum Chordata; class Aves; order Coraciiformes; family Cerylidae; genus Chloroceryle; species Chloroceryle aenea. The sequence goes on along the minus strand of VWZY01012832.1, from coordinate 322,382 downwards.
TCTATGAACTACTGCTTACACTTGATTAGTGAAAGATGACACCATTTTTAGCCCCAGTTATCCTCTCTTTGAGTGTGGCTATACAAGTTCTTGACCATCTCAAGATTTCTTCTTAAAGAAACTCACTTTTCACTTTCCCTCATCAATTTCAACCATCATTTTAATTACTCTGCCAGGATACTGAAGTTGCAGGTTACTGACAACTCTAACACATTACTGACAAATCTAACACAAAGCAGTCTCATGGCTTTATGCAGCAGTGTCTCCCTCATCTCTCCTACTCATTCTGCCCTCTTTAGTGTTTGCAGGTTTTTTCAGCATTTAAATCAGATGAATCACTGCACAATGTTGGTGATAGTTTCATGTTCTCTGGCTTACCACCTCTTCAATACATAAAGGCCTGAAAAATGTCATCTTTTACTACTCTTTGCCACACTAATGCAGTTTCCTCAGGGACTGTTAGACCATGTCCTGAAATGCCTTCTTACCAACTTCCTCAAGTGTTGCTACTTTAACATTCTTCTGCTGACTCCAGATCATACTCCTGACCTCCAAATCAGAAAGAGGTAACACTTGCATTGTCCTTTCTTTGAGTTTTCCAAAGATAGAAAATTACCATGTGGAATGGATTTTTACTAAAGCTCCGTTAATGAAGTCTTCCGAAGTCATGCACTCTTTTGTCCATTATCCATCTGACAATACTTCCCCAGAGGATCATGCCATCTCTTCCAGAAGTGATGCTTCAAAAAGGAGATTTCAGATATATTTTATAACAGTAGGTTCTCTATGAAAGTTTTTCACCAGCATGCTTTTCACACCAGTATACCAGCAAAAGCCAAAAGTAAACCTTTTCTTTCTTTTCTTTCTTTTCTTTTTGTTTTTATTATCTTATACAGCAGGCCCTCCTTTTAATTTTGTTCATTTTGCCTCTGTGACTCAGACTCCTGCATATCCAAAAGATGAGTCAGCTTTTTCTTCCAAACCAATGTGTGTTTTTCTTTCTTTATTGTTTTAGAATAGCATATAGTAAATTCAATGGAATGATATAAAGCATGCTGATGGAAGTATAGCATCCAGATGATCTATTAGTGTTGTTAAAGGCTGCTCTTCAGGCATAGAGCACACTGCATATCTTCAAACTTGGTCAAAATTCAGAAACAATAGCCATTTGGAGGTGATAAATAAAAAAAAAATGTGGCTTGGCCATACCTCCTTGCTCTAAAATTTTAAATAACTTCGAAGGGCAGGGTCCTTAGCACAATTCTCCCTTCTTTCCTTCCTGAAACAAAATAAATATCAGTGTAGGTTCTCCAGTCTGCAGCAGGTATTCCCAGCAAAAATTGTTTCCTTAATACATTTATATTGTAATTAAGCCTTTTTAAAGATGATTTTAATATTCATGCTTAAACCTTCCAGGCACAGACTAGAGAGGAAACTGGAATTAAATAATTGCTTCTTTCAGTACATTTTCCTATTTGAGAATAGAATACTAATAGATGATGCCCAGAGAGGAAGAGACAGCTGACAAAATTCAACTGCACCTCTTCTTTCACAGGCATGCAGTCTGGTTTGTAACTGAGGAAGGAGAGGAATGGTAAGCAAGTGGAATTAGAACACACAAAGAATTTTAAATGCAGTCTTTTTCTCTTCCTAATTCCTAGGCATTTTGTACTCTGTTAAAATTATCATTTCATACATATTTAATCTGATATTTTCCAGTGATAGAGACTCAAAACTTAGTGATGCCTGGGTGTCACACATTTAACTTGTGGGCTTGATATCATTTATCCAGATCACACTGCTAAAGAAATCTTTAGATTTCATAAGTACATAAAAACATTTATTTCCTTCCTGAATTAAGTTCATAGAAGTACTTTTGGTAAAAGTCAGTACAGTCCTACTGTAGTAGTAGTGTTATATTTGACATGATAAATGCATAAAAAGTACTAAGAAAGAGTTGCAGTGGCTGAGTCTCACAGTCTTTCTGAATCCAGACTTGTTTGGATGTTTTGAAAGAGAAAATGATATTGTCACATGGTTTCTGATTACATAGTAACTGAATTGTTTCAAACTCCATTGGCTTTGGGAGATAGAGTCTGCAGCTGGGAAATCCCTATCATGTGACTGGTACAGCTGTGTTTGATAGTGTGGTAAAGTTTTACTGCAGACCTGGGTATTTCACTGCATTGCGTCTGTACCTGTGGGTGTCTGCCTGTTGCAGCATTCTCATAACTGCCAAACATTCCCAGTATTTCAGAGTTTGCATCAGCATTTGAACGTCCTAGGGGCTTGAACATTCGCTGATAAAGCAGTGAGGAAACAGAGTCCCAAGTGCAGTGAAGAAGGAAATTTCTCATTAAGGATGAAGACAGTAGCTTTAAGTCATCTGCATTTGTGCCACACTGCCAAAGGACATAAATTAAATGGTTAGGAAAAGGGGAAATTTGGACTTACGCTTCAAGCTATTTTTATGCTTATCCAGCCCCATCATGTTCCCATGTTTTCTCCTCCCATGGCATCTTGTCAGCAACTGAGATGGTGTGTTGTTTGGGATAGGAGCTCTTTGTTACTTCTTGGCACAGTGCAAAGGATAATAAGACCCATAGGGTTTATAAGATATTTTTGTAACACAAATCTGTGATTTCAATTAATGGTTCATTGGTTGACTCATTTTGACCCACTGCACTGTCTAATGTGTCCTAGGCAAATGTCATGCTAACTGTCATCGCATTCTCATAGGAGAAGGGAGATGCTGTACTGGGGTTTTGAAGGGACCCCTCGGAGGGTTGCAAAACAGGTCTTTAGCTACATGGTTGGAAATTTGAATCATTAACAATTGCAAAGCATCACTGTGGTGACTTCACCTGGTTAGTGGTCACCTTTTTTTGACAATTCTGCCACTCCGTGGAGATTTTTCTAACACACCATGGGCTCCACCATCTCTCCCAAATACAAACTCATAGCACATCCTGGTAGTGAGCAGCAATATCCACGACATTAAAACCATCTCTTCTGGATTTTAGGGTACCAATTATATGGTCCCTAGAATACTATGATCCCTCAGCAGACTGATCTACTAAGAAATAACTGATCTTATTTAGAAGGAAATAAACAAAAAAACAGTTTATGAAGTCCTATACATTGTGAGAAAAATGCACTATTTTCCACAGTTTGCAAAATATTTGCAGGATGGGGTCACTTGAAAATATGTTTAGCCTTTGCTTCTCAGATTTATCACATTTCTTTTATACGTATGATATCCTTGTAGAATCCAGTGGGCTCTGATCTTACTCCTCTGTGTCAACACTGCTGGTTTGGGGTTGGCATTATAATGGTGCTGCTCCACTTTGCCTGCCAAAGCTTTGCATAGTATTTTAAATACATTTTCTTCTTCATGTTTATCACTTTATGTTTCTAGAGATGAAATAAGGCTTTTTCTCTATATGTAATTAATTGTTTCAAAGTGCCTAGTGAGATATTGCTAATAGGTGCTTGAGAGGAGTTTGGCGTAGTATTAAATTTTATGCCTGCAATTTTTCACACATTGTGGTGAAAAGATCTGTGTTGCAATGCTGTAACATGTTAACCTTCCCTAATTCTAAGTGTAAGCTGTATGTTTTGACAGAATTTAATGTTTGTGCTCAGGGTTGCTTATAATCATCTTTACATTCTAAGTGACAGAAAGGAAAGTTAGTTGTACAAATTAGTATCACTTCTAAAAATATAGAATTATATTATCTCCAGACTGGTATATTATTTATATAACTTTATTTCTCCTATTTTTTTTTTTAATTATTCCTTCCCCGAGGCTTCTAAGGCCTGATACTTCAAAAGTTTGTGTATTCTCTGCCTTCACTAAAACTAGAAGAACTCATTTCATAACAAGGAACAACCTATGCCTTAGTTGATCTGGTTAATTAGTCAAAGGATAGCAAGAAGTGACACAAACATTTGATAGACCATGCAATAAGGATTAGCACAACAGCAAGAAATCATGAGACGAGCTATTATTATTCCCCCCAATTTGTTGGTTCCTGATTTCCATATGTTGTATATATTTCTCTGTACTGATTTTGAGGAAGTAGTCAGATGGAAGGTCACAACTGTTTTATGAAAATGGGTGAATCATAGACTGATTCACTGTGTAGAGGCAGTGCATGCTCAATGTATTTGGACTGTGCATTCCTTTATGAGTGTGCCATCTGTTCTACTGTGGGAACTTTGCTTACCAGAGATGACTTGGGCTGCAAATCAGTTCAGTAGAAATGGTGTTGCAATATAGCTTTATGGTCTTGCATGGAAAATCATCCATTTCATTTCAATTGCATACTCGGTATGAATTTAGCCTGCATCCCCCAAATCTTTGAGATGTACTTTAGACGAGAAGGTATTTGCTTGACATACAGTGAGGATGCCCATTGCTTTGGTCAAGAGCTGGAGAACATGCTCCCTGTACTAACTTCTGTGATCATATGCAAGTGTCATAGCTTAAGGACATGTTGCCTCCTCAGATTCACATTATGATACATACAGTGAAGTTGGGGTTGGGGACAGGATCTCATGTGACCCAACAGTTTCATTCTTGCTCTCCCATCATTGGCACTGAAGATAGGAAAACTCCCACAGTTGTGGTTTGAGGAGGACAGAGAGGGAAAATCGCATGTCCTAGGCAAAAATTTCAAGTAAAATAAACACCAAAGATTGTAATCAGGATGATGGAAAAGTATGGGTTAGTTTTGTTTGTTTTTTCTTTAAGATTGTCAAGGGCTAAGTTGTCACATTTTTAAATGCCACATCTGCTCAGTCATTTGGCTAATGTGCTTAGTTCTCTGTTGCTACCAAATTATAAAACATGGCAGGATTTAGGCAGCCTCACATGCTTTACCACAGTGTGGTAGGTCACTTGACCGTATGGAGAACAAAATGTGGTATTATGGAATCTTGGTTTTCTTTTTTCCCCTTCCAAAATAGGCAATTTCATGCTTGTGGGACGGTATCATGCTAGCAGTTCTGGAAAGTGACACTTTCTCTTTATCCCCTGAACAGAAACCATACGTATGGTTATGCTGCATTTTTTTTTTTTTTTCTCATGCTAGCATGACAGCATCTCTGTTCTTATGTGGAAGTGCAACCTTTAGGACTGAAAAAGTAGACTGGGCCAGCCTCAGGCATTTAACCTGTTATTACCAGACCTTCTTGCTAAGACTTGAAAAAACTTTAAAACCAGAGAATTCCCTATAACTTCATCCAGAGCAGACAGGAGCCCAGGTTACCAGTACTGATGCAAACTTGAAGCCCCATCTGCTAAAGACACTTTTATTTGAGACAATGAATATCATTCTCCTAAATCATACAGTACAAAACTTTAAAACTGTCTAATACAACCCCAGGCACAGCTGTGATATAGGAAGGGGACTGCATATGCATTAAGCAATCACATGACTTGTTACTACTATATGAAGCAAAGAGGGAAACTGTTCTATTAGCGATACCGGTAAGTCTACTGTAAAGGTCTTGGAAACACAATCTATATTTAGGATCCTATCTCAGAAAGTACCACTGATTTTCCATATAATACTCAGCAATTGAAAGCTAAGCAATTTCATTGATACATTTCTGGGCTGGGCCATCTGGTTTCTTCTAATGACAAGCATAATTGGAGCTCCTCTGCTCTGACCTTTTGTTAGCTTAATGCAGGCATTCAAGCTTAAAAGTTGTATATTGTACAAAAGTAGTTCGAGTTTGGTTTCCTCTTACTACACCTACAAGTGGAATGCTGGTCTGATGTGCTCAGAAATTAACCACTAAGTAGAAGCACTGTTGGATGCAAGGGTTCATTATAACTTGGGCACCCTAACTTCATTTTTATAATGCCATTTTAAAGATTTATTATTTATAAAGCAGAAATAAATCTAAATAAATCTGTTCCTAAGCCTTTCCTCCTCAGCTGGTGTAGGATTGATATATATGGAATTGAACATATTTTGTAATTTTTACAGTGCATGTCTTTGGAGTTACCCTACAACATATTTATTGTCTATTGCTTCATTCTAGCAGCCACTGTGTTTTCTTTCCGAAATCAGGAGGCTTTACTGATGCCCTTTATTTTAGGTAATTTTATGTTTAACAAATTAAATTGTATCTTAAAAGACAGTCAAACATGTCTGGAAAAAAACCCAACCAAACAAAAAAAAAAACAACCACAGTCTTGGATACTTGAACAATTTGGACTAATGGGCAGTACTAAGTAGTCTTAAGTAGTGGGGCCGGGGAAGCACTTATGCAGAAGAAAAAATTGAGTTTGGGAACTAAACCAGAAAAACTGGAGTGAGCAGGTAGCCTATGTTGAGTAAGAATAAAGCTGAGCAAGAGCTCTTGGGGCAGCATCCTGCTTTACCAGCTGGGTGCACTTTGACCTGTCTCATTTGTTTGATTCTTGCACAGCTCAAAGAGATCTGATCCTGTAAAAGGGCTTGTCAGTTTTATCTTGGAAGTATAGCTCATAA
>VWZY01012832.1:286189-296461 GCA_013399075.1 Chloroceryle aenea | reverse complement strand
CTTAAGATTTTACTTTTTTCCAAGCTGTAAATATTCTTTAGGTTCCTAGGGAAGCAGATTAGTTTGTTGGTCTGCAAAGACCACAGTTGCTTTGGAATTAAAGGCCATTGCTTACTTATTTGAATTATCTAGTGTATTTTATCATAAACTAGGTAAGCCTAGTGGATGAAAAGATTACCTCTAGCTTCCAATTGCACCTTCATTTTGCATCTTGACAAATGTTGTGAAACACCTTTTATACCGTATCTTTCAGTGGCTGAGACAGAAACACTGTTGGGGTCATCATGGTTTCTGCCAGTTATTTCCACAAATAAATGGCCAATAGACATAGAGGCAAATTCCAAGCAATGACACATACGGGTGAACACTGATAAAATATACTCACTTCAGATGAAAGATGAAGTACTGCAAAGTGATAACCTCTTTGGAGTGAGGAAATGAAAGCTAGAGCTTCGGAAAATAGCATTCTTGATATTAGAGCCATCTTAAGATGCCACCAGCCCAAATGCCCAATCAACATTACCTTCTTCAAATGGCTGAAAGTCCCACTAGAGATGAAAGGCAAATGGAATTCAAGGCAAGCATCAGATCATTTAACATCCCGGAAACCTAGCATTAAGGATTGCAAAGTTGTAGTGAAGCAAAGAATTGCACCCTCATCTCTGTGCTCCTGGCCACCCCTTAAGCAGCAAAACTTGAACTAAAATGGGCATTGTTTAAGGACAAAAATGAAACAAATGGTAAGTTATGGATTTAATAGCAGCAGCATGATTTTCTATGAGTCCACCTGCAAGGTATCAAAGCCAAAGGCATCACTATTTTTGGAAAATGAGACTGAGGATGCCAGGCAAGAAGCCGTCAGGGACAAACTGTTTAATTCATGCTGATTTTCCCAGCACTGTATCCAGGGAGGATATCACACTTCTCTGTTCTCAAGTTCAACCTTATCTCTGAGTGCATCAATGAGTTTCACCTCTTCTGAAACTGTGCTCTCCTGTGAGTTATTTATAATCTGCTGCTTCTGAAAAGCAAAATATCACTCTCCTTCCTTCCTTCTCTCTGCCTCAGACTGTTATATGCCACTGATATGCTGCAGCTTTGCATATAAACCTTTCAGAGGCCAGGTTTTTTCCAGCTCCAGGACATGCTAAACTCAGAGAAAGGGGAAGGAAGTATATACCCTTGACAGCATCAATTTAGGGACATATGTGTTATCTACTTTGTAGAGGCTCAGCAGATACTCAAACATCCCTACTTGTCCTTAGAATCCTTTCAAGTTCACTAAAATTGACAGATTGGTCTTTTGCACACTAATACTTTTCAGAGAGTTTTTCAGGTATCCCTACAGGCTGTAATCATAATTTCATTTCTGTGTACCATTTTTGTTGTGTCAGAGATCAAAACTGCAGGGCATTATTTCTGACCTATTCAGTTTAAGAAATACATGGAATGGAACATGTTTTAGAAAGACTGTAAGACTTCTGCCTTTAGATAAATTGCTAGATCTGTCTGTTGTTTCTCTCATACATGTATATTTGTCTTTCTGTAACAGAAAAAACCATCACAAAGTACAAAATATATCAAAGTCCTACTGTCCTAGTTTTAAAAAGTATTGCATAACTATTTTAATGTACAGAGCATGCTTAAAAAATAAAGAAAAATCGGTGATATTCTTGAGACACTTCCAAGCATAATATAGGACACAGACATGCTACCTAAGAATAAGCTCAATTTAAACATCTAATCCCTTCAGTTAACACATTTGCCCTAAGTACACTTAGGTCTGGTGCACGGCTGCACAGTTCTGCAGGTCAGAATGAACACTGCTTTTTATGGAGCAATATTTATTCTTTTTAATGTGACTATGTTTTTAGGAGCTTTGCTCAGAAATAAAAATTAATAAAGGGTTAAATGCAATTAATAACTTTGAGTTGCCTGGGCTTTATTTGTGATCACTACTATCCCAACAGCATTGTAGTGTAAAATAAAGGGTATGTAGCTGCAGCCTCCCAGAATATTCTTGATCTGCCACAGCTATTTTGAACTAGTTATCAGTTTAATCTATACCATTATCCTCCAGGCAGTTAATTGCTTGGTAACTAAGCTCTGCGTATCCAACACAACTGATTTTAGTATCTCTGCAAAGAAACACAGAGAAGTTTTCACTTCATCACCTAATTTTGTCTGCCCAAACTGGCTGAAACAAATTCTACCTATAAGGTCTTTTTCTTCAGAGATTCTGTTGTCCACAAAAGAAGGGTGCATGGCTTTAAGTTCAGTTCTAAATTCAAACATTCCTGAAATGTAGGCCTGTTTGGATTCAGTTCATGTGTTTGACTTGCTGTAATCAGTCTACTGTCAGTGTTGTCATATTCACTAGAGCCCAAGCAGATAGGCCACGAAGTGGACACAAATTTCCACAATGCAAGTGTTAGATCCAAGTCTCTGCTTTATCTACAGCCTTTGCACAATATGACAAAGCTTTATGCAAAATCTGGAAGGTAAAATACAAACATTGGGACATTGATTTCTTTTCCTTTTTCAGAGATGTTTCTTTAAATTGAGGAAAAATTATGTCACATTTTGATTTTTTTCTTGGATGGCTTATCTCCCAGATGACAAGCACCCAGATTATTCTAAACTTTTAACTTCTCAAAAGGATAATGTCTCACGTCAGAAGGATTAAGGCTCATGTCATGAAGTACCGCAGAACATGGGAATCTGAACATTAATTAACTGCGGAATTTCTGATGGCAACAGTTACAAATAATCTAGAAGAAACAGTATTAGGAACTGTTTATTCAAGAATACTTCCTGTGGCTCTGCAGTTCATCCAGGTGCACAAGCTCTTAATTTTCACAGCACATTAATCCCTGTTTCTGTTATTTTGGATTTCTTATCAACAGATAACCCAAGACAAGAAGATCTAAGCATAAGTTCTATAAACAAGTAAATTAGGACTCACACCTTCTACTGAATGGGAAGAAAATAGCCAAATCAGAAGGCGTTATGTAAAGAACAACAGATGGGTAAGGGTACAAGTTTACATTATCTTTGACCATATTTAACAGAAGCAAAAATAGGAAGCACTGTTGCCAGACCTGCATATCACTGCTCTGCCAAATCTACCGTACTGGTATAAACTGTTACAGTAGTACACTAAAATACATTCTCATTTCCCACCTATTCTGTTTTCTGGATTAGGTTTTTTTTGGTCATGCCAAGATCAAAATCACACCTATGCTTATTATTTCCAGTAGTGATGCTCACCTATCATACACTTATTTCTGTGAGACTCTGACTGAATAGAGTGAAAAAAAAAATCACCTTTTGATACAGCACTGATTTTTCTGTCAAAACAATCACATACATTCTATGTAACTATCTGGAATCAGCATTCATAAACAGGGCTCATAGTGAAGCAATTATTACCAATTAAAATGGATTTTTGTTTGTTTTAAAGCATTCACGGACAAGAACTGATTTTCTTTGAAAACTGTATATAATGTAAATAGCTTTCAGGTTATAGGTTCGTTTTATTTTATCTGACTATTAATCATGGTGCACAGATTTGTCGTGTAAGTTCCACAGCTTGTATAACGTTTCCTGTAGGAGCAGAAAACGTTAAGCAAAACTATAGGTGGATGATGGATAACAAAGTGTATGATTGCCATCACTTACATCAGTTCTGGGATTTCAAGAGATCCCTAAGAATATCCAGTGTTCATCAGAAAATATGCAAATTCTAATCAGAGATACTTAGCACATCTTACGGATGTGCAGCTGAATCCTACTGAATGGCAGCTTTTTCACTCACAAAAGTAGTTAGAAGGGGTTTTGAATTTTTTTCCTTTCAGTTTAACCAGATCAGCTGAAAAAATAGTGTTGGACTTCCTATATGAAACTTCAGATCTCTTCTCTTTTCTCTCGAGCAGATGCAAATTACATTGAGCACGCTGCAGATAGTATATTTATCTACAGAAGAGATAGAATACATTTGTAAAAGCCAGCTAAACCTTTTTTTTTTTCTTCATTTCCTACACCATCAAGTGAGTTCTACGTGCTCTTGGGAGTCTTGCAAAGGAAAAACTGCAGCAATTAAACGCCTTACCAAACTATCATTTGTTAAATATGTAGCCCGGTGGTGGTTTTGAAACAAAAGTTAAAGAAGGTGATTTACAAACTGTAGAGGCTTCTCCCATTGCAAAGCACCGTACTTAAAAAGATAAGCATCCGCTTTTAATTTTAACTGAACTGTGAATGTCTGGCAGGTATGCCAAGTGCAGTTTGAAGCATGATCCTGCACTGATTCCTATGTTAGGATGAATTCTAAGCCAGTAGCATCCGACCACAAAGATACTAGCCTAGGACGCAGTTTTCAAAGAAACACGGGGCCCTTCCTGTGTATGAAAGCAAATACAGGAACTGATTCACTTAAATCAATCAAAGTAATATTTTGACAAAGGGCCACAAAAAGAACAGTGTCCATATATATATTACAGGTAGGAAAGAAGTAACTTTTGTTTATGTCTAATCCCAAAGCCTTGGAAAATTCTCAGGTGCTCAATCTGCAGTATGTGAAACCCCTACATTCTGGCACATGGTCTTGTTTTATTAGGATGCAGTAATTAGTAACTATGACTTAACAGCTGCCAACACACCTTACACATTATTTTAGCAGGATTTCACTTAACTGCACTCTCTATATCTGCAAAAATAAATATAATACTTTGATTTGAATTCATAAATGAATTTTGGTTGCTTAGATTCTTAGTCCTTTTGCTCCAGTTGTTAATCAAAGAAGTCCTTGTCAAGGTACTGTTTATCCTGTAACAAAATTTAGTCAATGATCACTGTGAGGGACTGTTGAAAAGAGTGCCAGATAAGACAGCAGCTCAGGTTATGCATCCTCTAAGTGATATTTCTTAACATTTTGAAGAATGAACTGCTATTAAATACTAAAGTAAGGTAATTCTTGGCACAGCAATTCATTATAACATAGACCATACAAACACCCGTGTTAAGCAAGATGCAGATTAAAAGCAGCACAGCAAGAATATTGACATTTGTGGTATTATCTGGAAGATGCAAGTAAATTGAAAAGAAATTCTTCACTCTTCAAAGGAGGCCTCAAATAGTAGGAGGGCTACTAGAGAGCTTTAGACAGCTTGCTTGTTTTGAGTGCAATTTATAGATAGTGAAGGCACCCATTTTACTGGAATAATACAGAGGTCAGGGAAATGCAGCTGACTGAACAAAACCATAGCAGACAGCAAATTTCAGGCTGTTGGCAAGTAACAAACTTAGATATAAGACAATGTCATTAACACTGAATTAAATACTGTGGTGCTCTGAATTTATTTATTTTTTAAGTAGTCAGTGAAAACATGTTAAGGATATGTACCCACTTAAAACCTTATTATCCTAACACTGTTCTACTGAGTGGGAACCTCAAGTGAAATAGCCTACAAATTGATTAAATGTGAGTCCTTCAGTTCCCAGGCTGAAATAAAAACAAAAAGGAAACATTTTACATTCTAAAATGCACTCAGTTGTGATAGTCTTGTCGTTTAATAACAGACAGGCAGGACTAGAGCATCACCCTCTGTTCACAGACACAAGTGAGGGCATGTTGGATGTGGCAAGAATCTCACACTACAAGAGTGTGGGGTTTATGACCATTTTCTGTTCCAACAGGAGAGTTTCTTCCCTGAAACAAACCTGAAATGTAGTACAAATAGAAGTTGAGTTACCCACTTTGAGATCAGCAAAGGTGACTGTCACAGCATGAATAGGAAAAGCAAGGAGAGAATGGTAACACTAAGCCACTCAGTGGTGATGAGTTACAACTGAAATGCAGCTGGATGTGCTGATCCCAGATGAAGCCTCTTGGCTTATCAAGAAGCCTAATGACAGCACAGCTACTGAAACGGCCCCATAAGGAAGCATGCAAGGTAGGGAAGAGAAGGGGCATTGGGAAATAATTTCTGAAATGCTGGCAAAAGAACCACCAATTACCATCAGACCCATATGCATTCCCATAAAGATGGCAGGTATAAACCCATACCCATGGGCAGGCATTGTCAAGGGCCAACCTCCATATGCTGCTGTCTCATCAAAGGGTCAGTAGTAATAATAATAAAAACCTCAANATTATGTTAAAACTAAGAGAATGCACACTTCATTGTAACAGCAATTATGAAGCCAGAGTAAGAATAAAGAAAAACTAACAAAAAATGTGAGCTGACATTCTCAATATAAAGAGGCTAACAATATCTATAGGATACTAAACTACTATAATAAAATTCTGCTGTAAGAGTATGTGGTAAACAGTGGCCTATCATTTCCTTTTTTTTTGTCAGAGAAAGAGTGGAGGAAGCTAGAAGGAAAACACCATAATCTAATACAGATTACTTCTTTGATTTTTATTTTTTTTTAATTAAAGTGTTACTTGCTCAAAACTAACATAACAATTGACTTACATGTCACAGTAGTTCTCATGGGGAAAAAAAAATACTATTTTTCTTGGTTTAGAGATGTAGGCTTTGCATAAGTATCCTGCAGTAACTGCATCTGAACAGACTGAGTGCTTTTATATCCAGTATTCTCAAATCTATCAAGCTTTAAATCCCACAATGCTTTTTAAAATGTAAGCCTCTATTGACACCCGCTTGTATATGTGATACCTGCACTCACTTGAAGCACAGAGAACTGATGTTCCACTTTTCCATGGAGGGGGAAACAAATTGGGATTTCCAAAAAGACTAGTGATGATTCAACTATTAAGAACATCCTTAGCTCTTATAAGGAATACAATTTTAGAATACACACTTGTAAACAGAGAAATTCAGGCAGAAAGAACTTTCATATGAAGAAATTTCCATAATTCAGAGGAAACAGCCCAAGTGCAGGACACTAATACAGAGTGGTTTGCTTCCTCTAAACTGTGCACACACATGTATAGGTTTTCTAAACAGAAAACTTACTCATGATACCTAGTTGTTGTAATGAACTCCAGAAAAGATCATGCCTCTCCCCAGGCATTCTTTAGGTACAAAAATGTTCCTCAAAACTCATCTTTAATGTCAAAATGTGGCTGATCTTCAGGTTTAAAGTCTAGATTGGGGCTGCCATCCTCATTCAGAATTCTTCGAGAAGTATAGCCAACTATTGGATATTTGGCCTTATAAACATTATTGAACGTATCATCCAGGGACTTCAGTTCCTCTTCCGTGAGTCCTGTCTAAATGAAATACAGAAATGAAAGTCTTGTCTCAAAGGACTAAAAATACAGGTATTTGCATGCACTTTTCTATTTTACTGATTACTATAAACCTTAGGGTCAGCTTTTAGGTTTCCTCTGCAGAACATGGTTAACCAAACTGATAGTGTGACTTGTAATTTTATTCTTTTCATTCACATTCAGCCTTGACAAAACTTTAATAAATTCAGGTCAAACAAACCATTATTTTCCTCCATTTTCCCTGACTAAGAAAATCACATCTCAAATAAGCAACAACCCACAGCCAGAGTTAGCATCCACTGCCATGTCAGTGACATAGGATACACAACAATCAGTTGCTAAAACTATTTACTCTCCTCTGAAGCATCTTTTTCACACAGCAGGTAATTCTCCCTTTATGTGCTTACATAAATTGTACTGATTCCACGGGTTAAAAACTTTCCTCTTTAAGGCTGTTATCACTGCCTATTTCATGAGAAGTGAATGCATATCCATTTCACATATTTCAATGCCATTAATGCATTTTTGTTTTAAAGATGTGAATCAACTTATATTAATTAATATAAGTAATGTAGTATTATCATTCATCATCTTGCAAAAGAGTAAAACTTTGCAAAATAGACTTAAACTAACAGTTCATTTTCTTACTATGTCATGTGTAAGATCTGCTGGATCCAGTGACATCTTTGCAACTGCTCTTGTTGAATCTTTTCCAACCAAAGCATTGTATGGGGCTCCTTTTCCATAAAATTCTGTCAGATTCAAAAAAAGACCCAGAAAAATCCAGTGATGATTTGACAATGCACATGGTATGTTCAGCCTCTGCTTTTCGTCAGCCTGCTACATTTGCCACTGAAATGAAAGCAATAAATCAAGTCTAAGACTCTTCTTCCAAAAAATTACTTTTGATTTGCTACTTTTGAATATCTCCCAGTCCTTAAAACCACACAAAACAGAGGGTGAGGTTATACAATACAACTGTTAAACTCCTATACTGCAGTCTTAAAATACATCTATTATTTAGAGAACTGTGAGCTACATTCTCATGAGAAGTCTGTAGACTCCATAATTTGCAGTGGCAAGCCTTGTCTAGCTTAGGATTTGAGGATCAGCCAACGTGTATGCCCAGAGAAACAAAGCAACAAGCCATTATTTGCGAGTCCTGGACCCATATGGTCCCCTCAAATTAAAACATCTGTAGTTCTTAGGGAAGGCACAAACAGCAAATAAAACAGTAAATGGCTTAGGTGTAAATGATGAGGTAAGAGGCCTCATGAAATAAGAAAACTTTAAAGGAGAAAATAATTACTTCGCTTCCTGACCTCCTTTCAGAATCACATTCCAAGAGTTTTGGCCAGGCCACTGGGCAGCACAGGTAGGCAAACACCAGCACAAAAGGAGAAGATGAAGCTGCAGCACTGCTACTATTATGTAGTGCCCTATAGGTACATCGAAGTTAGCTTTGTTCTGGTAAGTTCATGTACCCAGTGCAATAAAATGCTCTAGCACCAGCTTCTGTGTGGCCTGACCCCACATTTGGCAAGGACCTGGTCTGGAGAGGTGTCTTCAGTGTTTGTTATCAACACCCCAGCTAACAGGACTGCATTGGCCTGTCTGTCTACATATACTGTAATATCAAGCCAATGTAAGTTCTAGACAAAAACCTTAGTACCATAGGAGGAAAATCAAGGTTTTTTAAAAAAAAATAACAAAGTATATTCTTTTTATTGCAATTGAACTGCAACCTTCTAATACTTTGGGAACATTTTAAAACAAGTGACTGAACTGGACCAAAGTATGAGAACAAAGTAGACAGCAAAGGAGAAGTGAACTCACCTTTTCCAGAAGTGACATCAAATACCACTCCCTTCACCGCCAGGTAAATAGGCTGTCCTTCCTGGAAATGAAGGCATCAACGTATCATCAACACTTAAACCCAGGCAAAAGGCAATTAGTTTTAGCTATAAGATCTGTAAGCACTTGGGACACGGGCCTCGGCCGGCGGCTTGAAGCGCAGCTTCTGCTCTGCCGCGGCCGGCAGGGCAGCCAGCAGNTGTATGTTTTCTCTTCTAAGCATACACATTATCCCCGTTGAAATTTCTTGCTTGTGCTTTAAATGGTCCCTGCAATATTTTATTTTTTTAAGATTTAAGTATAGGGGATAAGAGGATATTTTTAATCTAAATGTCATGTTCATAGGAGCATGTCCCTTTTTCAAGTCACCTCTTGACTGCACACTTTGTCTGCTCAAAGATGATCTACTGCGTCCTTCTATTCCTAGTGCAGATGGACATTACCCAGGATAAAAAGGTGTATATAGCCAACACCATTCTTTAAGAGAACAACAGATAATAAATAAACACACAAAAATCTGATTTGCTGACATCTGTTTGACTTAATAAACCAGTGCTTCTGCTTTGTCTTTTAAGCATAGTATGTATTTTTAGTCAGATGCTGGTTAGTTTCTTGAAAGTATCTAGAGAGGACTCAGACCAGCCAGAAAGTTTTTCAAAGCAGTAGACATGATATAGGACTTCATAATTTTGAATTTGAAACTGCTGCGATTTCTGCATCACAGAAAGCCAAACACTCATTTTAAGTTGTAATTAGTTTGCTAGTTCTACAATCTTGTAGGAAACGGAAAAAAAAAGGTGCAAATACATGGTTTAATTATTGAAAGGAAATGACTTCGTCTCTAATTTATGGGAATCTGAGATTCACTGGCATGAATACCTTGTCAAGCAGGCAACGAATAAAATAGGCATGTGCCATCTAATCGTCTGTAAGCAACTTTAACGGACCGAAATCCGCAGCCGCCAGGACAAATGAGTAGCAGGCCGGCAAAACACGAATGCCAACAAAGTTTTCCCGAATACCTAAAAAGCAAGTTACCCCATAATTACGGGGAGGGAGGGAACAGCACAGCAGCTGAGCACGAGAAAGCCAAGTTTTAACGTGGTTTTAGAGCACCGAGCAGCAGGACAGGCGGCAGCGCCGGGGGCTGTGCGGTGCGACGCTAGGACGCGCTA
>VWZY01012832.1:264035-280823 GCA_013399075.1 Chloroceryle aenea | reverse complement strand
TTAGATGGGATATTAGGAAGCACTGCCTCGTGGAAAGGGTGATTAAACACTGGAATGGCCTGCCCAGGGATGTGGTGGAGTCGTCATCCGTGAGGGGTTTAAGGAAAGATTGGATGCTGTACTTAGTGACATGGTCTAGCTGATGTCATGGTGTTGGGTCATAGGCTGGGCTTGATGATCTTGGAGCTCTATTCCAGCCTCAGAAATTTTGTGATTCCGTGATTCTGTAATGCTGGCCAGGGAGGACTTGAAGGGGTTAAAGCCTGGCTGTTTGAGCCTGGAGNTGTGGTGGAGTCGTCATCCGTGAGGGGTTTAAGGAAAGATTGCATGCTGTACTTAGTGACATGGTCTAGCTGATGTCATGGTGTTGGGTCATAGGCTGGGCTTGATGATCTTGGAGGTCTATTCCAGCCTCAGAAATTTTGTGATTCTGTGATTCTGTAATGCTGGCCAGGGAGGACTTGAAGGGTTTAAAGCCTGGCTGTTTGACACTGCAGCACCCTGTCTTGCTGACAGCCGTGCTGTAATTCAGATCCCTGTTTGGCATTTCTACTCCCTGTTGTGAAAGCTGAGCAATTTGGAGAAGGATTCAGACAGTAAATAGGAGATAGAAAAGGAGTTGCTCTTTTGCTTTAAGGATTGTTTATAAATTCTTCTTGCAAAAAATCCATGGACACCTGTTCCACGTTGCCTGAGGTAGGACCCTTTCCTGCAGGCAGTCCAAAGGCTGTTCTTTATGTTGGTGCAGCTAATCCAAAGCACTCTGTTCATAGTTCTCTTGTGGATGACAAAAGCAGCACCAGGCAGTGAGAGCATGTCACCACAGTATAGGGGTGACAATCAACGGGCCACATCCCCATGCAAGGAGCTGGGCCAAGCCTGCAGAGCCAGGGTGTGTGTGGCGGGGTGAGTTGCTGTGGCTACCTGGGAGCTGACTGCCACAGGCGCTATGTAGTGTGCCAGCCAAGTATTGGTCCTATTAGAGTGATGGTTTAGAAGGTTGTTTCTGTGATTCTCCTTAAGAAGTGAAGTTCACATATGCTGCCTGAACAATAGCTGGGCTTCGGAAGGGGCTTCCCGTCCTGCCCGTCAATCACGAGCATTTGCTGACTTCACACACCACAAGAC
The DNA here is from genome assembly GCA_013399075.1 of Chloroceryle aenea. Lineage (NCBI taxonomy): Eukaryota > Metazoa > Chordata > Aves > Coraciiformes > Cerylidae > Chloroceryle > Chloroceryle aenea. The sequence continues at coordinate 279,695 of VWZY01012832.1, read as the reverse complement.
AAATGTAAAATGTCAAGCAGAAAAGGGACCTTTAATAAGGCTTTGGTCAAAACAACTCCTGAAGATTTCCACTACGTGCAAGAAAGGACTCTGGCATTTGCCTGGTTGCTCTGCCTGCAAAGACCTTGCGTCCCTTGCCACAGAGGCCCATGATGCTGGGAAATATACAAAAGTCTAATTTGTCAGTTTGGTTCAACCACATTATAGATTTACCTTTTATGCTGAAATAATTATTTATTAGTGTCTCCCCAGGGGAGGGCTGCAAGTGCTGGATATACTAGACAACATCTCTCTGAAGTGTTGCTGATTTGGGGGTGAGTTTGAGCCTGCCTTTGAACCACAGACATCTGAAAAAGGAGTAACAAGAACTAAAATATTTCTGTAAACTTTCTGAAAGTAGAAGCTGTATATTAGGAGTGTTGTCAACAGACTTCAAACCGTAGCTATTAACTTACTAAGTGTGGGTCTTAGGCATAGGGAAATGGTCTACTGAGCGGGGACTCCACGACTGCGTTGCGTCTCAGTGCAAGAAGTATTGTGCATGTTTTTTCTTGATGATGAAACATCAATAATTACGTCCACGCTGAGGAAGAAAAATAGCTGTGTAGGTATTTGTAGAAGGGTGGCTCATGAGTCAGCTTTCTGTGGTTCTGGCTTGTATCTTCCTGTAGTGCCTCATTGCTGCCGCCCCCGTGCCGGGGCAGCTGGCTGAGTCTTCCTAAAAGCCCTGCAGAAGTGTTGCGTGGTTGTCACGTGAGTCTGTTGTTTCAGTGTTCTGCTAGCAGCCTTGAGGTGCGAGGGGGGGAAAAAGAAAAAAAAATTACAAAAATACCGTGCGCAACTTCGGGAGAGCTGGTAACATTATTCTAAATGNCGCTGTGTGCTCGGTTCGGCTCCGGTGTCTAGTTCTGCTGCTCGGCGGGGCTGGGCGGGGAGCCCTGGATAACCCGGTCGCCTGCCTCACGGAACCCTCCGCAGCTTAACTTGCCACTTGTGGCCTATCTGCATCTGCTCAAGCCGCGCCGAGCCGGGTGGGTCCCGCCGAGAGGCCGTGTGCTTTCACCTGCCTGCGGCTGGCTAACTGGGATGTCAGGTTGCATCCACCCTCCCCGGAGAGAAGCAGGTGTTTTGGGTGCACTTAATTTCATGTTTTACTTCCAACGTAGTTAAAATAATCGTCAGCAGGTCTCTGAAGTGTATGAGCTAGCAGAGATGTTCGGTGAGCTCTGAAACTGCGACTTTCCTAACAAGGTGGTGGTCTGTTGGGTGTGAGAAGCGACGCTGGTACCAGAGCTCTCCTGTGAGACTGAAGGCCTCGTTATCATCCTGCCAAGAGCCCAGGCAGTGCCTAGTTTGCATATCAATGTACAGGCTCCAGCAACCAGAATTCTTTGCTGGTTTCTATCTCTCCTACTGGAGATAGAAGCTATATTTATGCCAAGTTCAGCAGCAGTTAGAGCCTTGTAGCAGGGTACTTTTGTTTGCATCTTGCAGGCAAAAGAAATGCAGATGCTTGCCTTCCTCTGAATGTGATGGGTATTTTGGGGCTCTGTTTTAATACGTTCTAGTTTAGGTTAGTATTGTTTGTTTCATTTCAACTTCTAGTTTTCATGTTAGGCTAGAAGGCATTGGAAGGTGATGAATCAGTGGACCAGCAAAAGACCTGTACTGACAAGTTCTCCTTTTCTTTAAGAGGGATTTATCCAGTAGGGAGGTATTATCCCATGGTTATCAGGATGAAATTAATTTGTGTAAGAGCTTGAATGTAGAGGAGGTACTTGAGAGAGTTAATGAACTTGTGTTGATGCCTGAAGTACAGATTGAACTATGCATATTACATTTCAGCCTTGTGTATCATCAGCACTGACACTGCTCTGGATGTTTGAGATTGTTCCAAACTGTGGGGCAAGTTTAGATGGTGTATGAGTGCAGTGGCTGTGTTTCCATCCCTTCTCCAACACGTGGGGCAGTCTGTGCCGCTCCTGCCCTTAGCAGGGATGCTCAGATGTCTGAAGTTGCCTTTTCTGAGTTTCCATTTGTCTATTGCTTTATTGTGTGCAGGACTGAAAAGGAACTGCTGGATCATGGGCAGGCTCCTGCAGCTGTTTCTCACTCAGCTGTACCTGCTGATCCCAGAGGAATGTTGAACAAAGGTCTATTTCATGCCCTCCCTGCTCTTGATATTCTATCCTATCTCTGCATCTTATTGCAAGCTCAGATGTTCGGCAAGGTTGTCTTCCTTCTGCATTAGCATTATGCTTCACCTCTTTATCAGAAATAAGATGTAGGAAGACCTGGCCTGTGAGGGTGAACGCTGTTGTTATACGCTGGGTTTGCTGTTGTAAATTGCCTTATTTTAGGGATTCTGTCAAATGTGAGGAAACCAGGATTGGCTGTCATGCAGTAATGCTATGCTGGCTTTCCAATCATTAGGAGCCATCTCTCAGTAGGAAGCTCAATATGTTTGAGGTATTTGGTTTGTAGATCTGTGCTGCCATGCCTTGTAGAATCAGTGGGCTGTGTGCTGCACAGAATCACAGAGTATTCATGGTTCAAAAAGGACCTCCTAGACCACCGAGTTCAACCATACCCATAACAAAAGCCACGTGGTGGCTGAGTCATGAACAGTACTAGGGTCTTACGGCCTCAGTGGGTTTATGCAACTTCACCTCTTGTCAAATCAGAAGTTCAGGATTTGCAGTGAAATTAGTTGTTCTTCGGGGGTCTTACATGCTTGCTCAACCTACTCATTCCACCTGAGGCAGTGTTAGTGCTCCTGCTTTTGGCTAGCTGTTCTTCACCAGTTTTATGTGTGAAAAGCTTATGAGTTGCTATCTACCTTGTGAGCAGAGATAAGAAAACATATTTGCATGTTGTTTGGGTTTATGATGTTTTTAAGGAGTGCTGAAAGGTTACATTTTCTTAGTTTTTCTTCTATGTGTAGGCTCTCTTGAGAGGTTAAAAAATGTTGCTTATTATGTTCCTGTTAAACTTGTCTTGGAAGTATCCTTGCTATCAGGAATAGAATTTGCTTACTCCCTACATAACCTCAGTCACTGAGGTGTCTCTACCTGAGGAATTGTGACTGAACCAGAGGGATATGGGGCTGAGTCAGCTAAGAAACTGCAGTGACACTGTAACTTACATTACGTTTTTTTAGATCAGCTCTGGTATAAGGAATTTGTGTGAGTATAGTCTGAACTGGCTTCTTCACTGATTTAGCTTAGCCAGTACAAGTGGTTCAGTGAATACTTCTCTTGTGTCACTAGCTTATTTTGGGTCAAGTAAACAAGTGGAACTGGTGTGTTTCTACAAAAAGAAGCAGAGTGTTTAATTTTCTCTTATTTCATGAACGTAATTCAAGTATCTTCAGTTGGACCCTGGTAAGTCTCGTGCAAATGAGCAGAGTTTAGCCTAATAGTTACCTGTTCACTCCACATCTCACATTGTGGGAAATCATACTTTATTTATGTGCAAAGCATTTAAAAACAACCAGGTAACTGCTTTCAAGTTGCTTTGCAAGGTGGAAATGAATACAAAATACAGCAGGAGGTGGTGGAGACTTTGTCAGACTTCGAACACGTAAATTAAGTGGACTCTTTCCTAATAAGTGCAAATAATGAGCTGTTAGTGGTATAATGATGATTTCAATACTGAATTAAGGTTGGGTGAAATAAAAGAACTTCCTTATGGAAACATGCACATTACTATTGAGTAAGCTGGGGGTGTAAAGTTTAATAGCATTCAGTATGGCTGCTGCATTAACTGCCCCCATTTTCCTTGCAGTAGGAGCAAACTAATTCTTCCTTACCTAATTAGGTAGGTGGTGCTAAGTGCTTAACTTGGACAGTTTGTGTGTAGTACATGATGTATGCCTCCCTGGTTTGCCTCTATGTAATTTGGAAAACATACAGGAGATACTTATATATATGTGTGTGTGTACATATATATATATATTAAAAAAAAAAGTCTAATGCTTTACAATTTCCTATGATGCCTATCTGTTGTGACAAGCGTTCTGACTTTGATGGAAGTGTTCTGGCAGCTTTGGCCCAGAGCTCTGAATAGCAAAACAAGAAAACATCTGGTCTCTGTTGCTGTTTTAGAGACACTGAAAGACTAATTAGTTGCATAACTACTACTATATAATAATATGTACAGTGAGCTCAAAAAAGTACCAGAAATGTAGGGGTGTTTGACGGTTGTCTTCTAATGACCCACCTGCCTGTATGGCTGAGACTGCATTTGAGTTACTTGACCTAATACCTGTGAAGATGAAGCTTGGTCTTTTTTCACCTCTTTATTAAGAAGTGCTAATGTTCTGTTTGCTGGCATGTGCTGTGGTTTGTTTATGCCTAAACATATGTTGACTGACAGACTGAAGGTCCTGCTTATTTCAGAGGGTATTGTCCTAATTGGGGGTTTCAAGTGAGCTGAAGCTGTCACAGAAACAATTACTTTGATCTTGAAAGAAAAGGTGATGTTATTGTTGAAGCAGCAGGGTAGAAATAGGTTAAATTTAATGTGCTATCTTTTTTTTTTTCAGTGTGCAAGACACTTAATTTTTAGCTGTAGGTCTACATAAATGTGGCTTTTGTCTTATGAAAAGTGGAACAGATGTTGGGTGCTGTTGGAGTAGGGGCATTATTTTTTGTGTGATTGGATAGTTGGAGCTTCTTCTATTTGTACCATAGAAAATCCAGCAATTTCCAGTTGAGAGCATGTTTGGAAATTGAACCACTGTTTTAACTACACAGCTGAGTGAAGATGTGGAGCGAGTATCTGAAAACCCAACAGAAGAGAGAGAAGGAGAGATGGAAGTTCATGAAGATTCCAGCTCTGTTATTCTCCCAGGTGAGAGCTATTGACCCAGAAATTACCAACTTGAAGAACCTATAAGCTGCTTCTTTGCTTGGGTTTGGTTGGAGATTTTTTTTTTTAATTTCACTTCTGAAAGCAAATGAAACACTAAATTACTTATTTTGGGGAACAAGTACTGTTGGAAAGCCAAGGAGTATTTCCAAGGATTGAGATGAGAACATTTCTTTGAATCAAAGAAGATTCAGCACATCTTGTTCTGAGAAAGCTTAGTATACCATCTTCCTTTATGTTTTATCTTACCTGAATTGCAGTGTCTGCAATGGATTGCAGGTAAAGTCTGTGCCAGATTTACATAAGCAAGATGCAATATTGAACAGATGTGCTTTTAAATGGATTTTAGTTAAACTGTTTGGACCTGCTTTTAGAGAGTACAGGGCTGTTTTAAATGGGCTTATTGAGATGTAGGCATTAAGGTAAGCCAACCTGAAATGAGTATTGCCTAAATGCTTTGCAGCTGTTCAAGACATAGTTGTTTCAGTAGTGCAATTTTACACATATTCATGCCCCGATTTCCTTGGCTGCCATCTCCTGGGAATCTGTGTGTGACCATAGACCTTTGTAAGAGGTTATGTGTTGAATAGGATTTACTAAAAGGCTAATGTTTGCTGTGGTAAGGAACAAACACCAAAGCATGCTAGTACAGTTGAAGGACAGCGTGGCATGGTCTGAGATGGCCTGACTCATTAAATTACACCACACAGAAGAGTTAGTGTGAAATACGATTACTTATCACCTCTCAGTGTTGAGTTTTAATGCTCTTTCATGTGTTCAGCTGTATATCGTTCATGATCAAAACATGACGTGTAACTCAAGAGTACGTGAACTTTTTCCTTACAAGTATTGCCAAAAGAAATAGCAAATGCAAGGAGTGTGGGGAAATCGGTGCCTGTGCACAAGTGAGACTAGTGTGAAGATCTATAGAGGATAGCCTTGAAGGCAAGGAGATTGTGAGAGAATTTGTCCAGTCTTTATCTAGCTGTAATTGGAAGAATCCTTTTGTGAAACTTTATGTATGTATGCACAAGAAGTTATGAACTAGAGTCCAAAAATGAGGGGGTAACAAATATCTAGTGGCTTCTACCATGGTGGAGGTGCAGTGCAGATAGCTGTGTTCAGTTTCTCTGTTGATGCATATGCTGAGTGTATAAAAATCACTTAAGACTGGGAGGGGGAAAGGAGTTGTTTTTTCCTGGAGGAAAGATTGACCATCAAGAGACTATTTTTTTTATATGATCTTTGAACCTTTTTTGAGTTGTCCTTGACAATAAACCTTGTTTCCTGCCTGATGTGTCCTTAAGCAGAGTGCCAAGTTCAACATGTTTAAAAGAGGAACAATCTTTGGATGATTAGGCAAGGAAGCATCTGTCTGACTGACCATCAAAACCAGCAATAGTTGTGTTTTTTTTAAATCAAGCTGACTTTGAAGCTTGCATTCTTCTCAAATGATTGATCTTTAAATGAACACTACCTAATTTCAGCCCAAATATCTGTATTTTAAAGTCATGATCCATATTCTGTTTGGTTCCAGATAGTGAACTGGGTACCACTGCCCCTTCTTTGCGTTTCAGCAAGACCTGCCTAAAGAATGTTTTTTCAGTATTTCTCCTGTTTATTTATCTGCTGCTCATGGCTGTAGCTGTGTTCCTCGTCTACCAAACCATCAGTGACTTCAGGGAGAAGCTCAAGCACCCCGTGATGTCTGTCTCTTACAAGGAAGTGCCTTTGTATGATGCACCTGGTAAGACTGGTAACAAATGATATGGGTTAAGTTGTTGTTCACATTTATCTTATATTGTTCTAAATTTTTGGTGTTGATTCTCCAGGTCTCAGAGTTCATATATAATGCTTTGACCCTGTTTTTTCACTTTCTCTTTTTAAATCTATTTTGTGTTGACTTTGCACAGAAATGCTAATATTCATTGGAGGATTTTTGGGAGCTTTTATGCCTATAATGTGAATGACAGTAGCTGTGGAGCATTGTGCAACATTTGATAGATGAGAAGTGTTTTCAGACTCTGAGTCCCCTTTAAGGGAAAGAAGATAATTCTTATAGAAATATTCCCCAAACTGTATTGTTCAAACAGCATAGCACATAGGATGAGTGTCAGGACCTCACTGACATCTCACTGGACAGTGAGGTGCTGTTGAAAGTAAAGAAGGTGAATTTCTGAAACCAACCACAAAACAAATGCAATGCCACTTTCTACTTCTGGATTGTTTACAACTTGGTGTTACATCAGTAGGCAATGAAAATGTGATGTGACTGCAGGGAACAATATTGGCATCAAATACACACGGCATCAGAAAACTGTGTTAGTGCTTGCAAGGAGGGATTATGCCACAGAAGCATTTTTGAATGAGTTCTATCATTATTTATTTTAATTATCCAGTAACTATTCATAAATAGAGCTGCAGTAGCAAATACAGCTCAGACAGTCATATGTCAGTTTCCAGCTGAAAATAACACTTTTGTTTGAAGTGTTACCTCATTTTACAAATAACCACTCCAGTAATTGTGGCTGAAAGGTGAGTGTTTCAAGTCATTGCCATATTCTGTAGTTGCTTTTCTGTATGATCAGTTAAGCTCAGCTCTGTAAGTAGGTCCTTGTGTAGGACCATATGGATCTGACTGCAAGAGTAGGGTTTTTTTCCTTAGGTGACCTTTTCATACAGCAACAGGAAGAAAATGTCATTTAAGGGTGCAGAGTAAAATACATATAAATCCAAATATATCATCGGGGATTCCTGTCAGATCATAGAACCTAAATTAATATAGCCCTTTACTTCATTGCTTTATTAAAGTGATGAGATGGCAAGTTGCAGCATGGAGCACTGAAGAAAGAGATAAATAATTTTTAGACCAATACATGCTTCCTGCTTTGATGCCTCACATTTTGGCAGACAGGTCATCTCAGTTGTCCAAGTTAATCATATCTGATAACTCAGATCATGATTTATTTGGTAGTTGATCTGGATTATCTTCAAGGAAGAATAAGCTTGTTTCTAGTAATAAATGTGGCATAACAGAATTTTTGGGTTGGACCTTTCATTTGTTATCCTTCTACAGCTGAGAAGACTGAGGTTCTGTTAATGCATGCTGTTTGTCTGAAATGGCAGGTTTATGGTATATATGAATTTCTGTACAGGTGAAGTAGTAGACTACCTACTCAGTGATATAAGTAATAAGGGATTATAACAGTTGGTACTTGTTTGATGGTTGTGATTTTTATCATGACATTGTACTCTCTGAACACAAGATGCTAGATGTTCTGAAGAGCATTTTTTTCAGTTTTATTAGATCAGCCAGGGATCTTTGGTCTGTCATATGTAGTACATACATTATTTCCAATTAAAATTTGGCATGTTAAATGATAGTATCAGAAAACATGTACATACTGAAGTGCTATGTGTCCCATTTTAATTCAGTGGCCTCCTAACTGACTTTCTACATTGATTACATTTGGGGTGAGAGGGACTGGTGTTACTAGCTCCTGCCCTGTGGGAACACTAGGGAAACACAGTAGCTTCTGTGAACCTTGAATTGTTGTTGCAGAATATGAACACTGATATTTTTAATGAATCATGGGGATTCTGTCCTGATGCAGCTGGCACTTCTGCTCCAGTAAAATGCTGAAGTGTGTGGTTTAATTTGATTGGTTTGCTGGATCTTGAGGATAAGTCATTACCCTTTGTGATAAAATCCCAGTATGAAAATCTATGTACTTTTTTTTTTTTTCTCCTAAACCAGGTATTGCTTTTTACCCAGGCAAGGCTCAGCTGCTTAGCTGCAAGCATCATTACTATGATCACATTCCACCTCTGATAAATCCAGGTCAGCCAGGAGACATTGAATGCACCACTCAGAGAATCAACTACACGGATCCTTTTACTAATCAAACTATGGTAATAATAATCCTATAATAGAACAAAACTTACCCAGTGGGTATTTTCTGCTTGTAGTGGTATTTGAAAAGAAAAATACTTACTAAGTGCTGTAAAAAATCCTTGCTTCTAGCTTTTTTTCAAGCCATCTGTCATTTTGTTTTCAGAAATGTAAAAGACCCCATGTACATGTGCTATGGAAAATCAGTTGTCATGTGGGTGTGTGCAGCCTGAAAATGTGAATGGGACATTCTTCACAATGAAACTCTCACTTCATTCCTTTCTTAAATGATCTGTCCAGCATACTTCCTGATACAGTAAATCTGACTTTGACTGAAAGCAGTAAGCAGGATAGCTTATCTCTTTCTGTACATTTGCTGGGAATTGCATATTATTTTTGTCACACCTGTAAAAATCTTAACTGGACATCAAACATTTCATCATACTGTAATGCTGTGAGCCAGTAAGATGGGTACATTGAGTGATAGTCTGTCTTAAATTGCCCTTTAAAGTGCAGAAAATCTATCTTCTATATAAATAAATGTTCAAAAAAAAAAAAAAAAGTATGGTCATTTGAATCTAAAGTTACTGCTCAGATTGTTTTTAAGGAAACTAAACATGAACAAAGAAACTCAATCTAGGTACCTGTGTGATCAGCTTTTTTCCCCTTCATGTTTTGCCTTTTGTCTAGCCATCACTTCATTCTGGGAAGCAGCTCCTTAGTATATTTGAAAGTAATATTCTAGGTGCGAGTCTTATTTCTGCCACTAACATACTCTTTTTTTGCATGTTTTAACAAACTACCAATCTGCATTTTATGCTGTGTGGTAGATTAATTTAGAAGCTTGCTTATCCAATGGGCTCTGGTCCTGCAGTAGAACATAGAGGCACTGAGCCAGAGACCTCTGAATCACGTAGAGCCCTGTTCAGATTGGCTGAGTACTTCTGCAGGCAGTAGCTTGCTGATCGATACCGTGCCTGCACTACTTTAAGTTGTATTCTGCCTGCTACAACTTTTTGTTGGGTTTGTTTTTCTTTTCAGCAGCTTATTTGAGGTACTGGGTGCTATGAAACAGTTCCTCTTTATTGAGAAGAAGCCTGATGTTCTCCATGTCAGACTCCACATTAACTTGTTTCAAGTCAAGAACTGAAAGACTTTAATGCTCAAAACAGTTTTCATTGCTCTTCTGCAGAGTGCAGGTTGCAGGGCCTTGACTGGGAATTCCACAAGAACTCAAATGACTGTGATAGAATTGAAGCAGATTTCTTAGAAAAACACTGAATTTTGATGCAAAGACTTCATTTTTAAACTAAAAGGAGGGATTCAGTTTGCATTCTTGTTAGATATTTTATTAGGCGTATACTTCGTAGTGGCCAAGAATATCTCAATGTGTATTAGGTTTCCACAGAGTATTGGTGACAGATTGCAAATTCATGATCAGGAAATGAGGATTCCTTTGCTATTCTCACCATCTCACTGTTTGCTTACAGAAGTATGCTTTGATTGTTCAAGGCCCTCGTGATGTGAAGAAAAAGGAACTGGTGTTTTTACAGTTTCATTTAAATAGAACAGATCAAGATTTTAGTGCCATTGACTATCTTCTGTTTTCTTCTTTCCAAGAGTTCATCAACAGGTATGTTAATGGATGAGCCTGCTGTAACTGCATTGAACTTACTACTAGAATACTAGTGAAAGCAGGGTGTTTTTAATAAAAAATCAGACAGACTTTTATGTTCTCTCTTTTTGTTTGCTTGTTTGGGCTTTGGTTTGTTTTGTTTAATTGTAATGTTTGGGCTACACTGATGCTCTTTTCGTGTCTTAGGTTACTAACCCTACATTTTAGAAAATGAATTGAGGCCTTTTTCAGTGACAAGCACTGCCCTTCAGCTTTGCTCCACTTGTTGCTGTGCTTTCTAAAAGTTTGAAGTTTGTGCTGACTTACTGCTGTCATCTGCTGTGGGTGATCAGGAAGTGTGCTGTTCTGGGCAGTGGGCTCAGGAAGCAAACTGAGAATACTAATGCTTCTGTACCTTTTTTAGAGCAATAACTGTAAAGATCAGACCCATAGACGAATTTGTTGTGACTTTTTTTTTTTGTTGAAAGATTAACTGTATTTCTTTAGAGCTTTCTGTAAGATTCTACAGGCTGATATAATTTCATAGCTGGAGTTTTCAAAATTTCTTTGTATTGGTTTGACATTGGTGCCATTCGAGTGACTGATCGACCTTCTAATTTCAACAGGAATGACCTTAATCCTGTCTTGAACTTTCTGAAAGCCCCACCCTTTTCCCCACCTTGTGAGAATAAATTCCATACTTAACTGTTTACATTTTGCTTTAATTTAAATTCAGGTTTTAATCTCTCTGTGATCCTGATTAAAAGCTAGTCACAGTGAGACCTAACAGAAAGCCTTAATTTAGTAATAGTCAGAAGCTCAGTGAAAAAGGGACAGGGTATAAAGATCATATGCAGAACAAAATTATGTGAGGAAGTGGAAGAGAAATAAGAGATTTTTCTGTAACAAAACATTACGTGAGGCTTGGACATGATAATATTGGAAGTATTCAGTCACAGTATCTCTTGAGTGGCCAAAGACAAATGAGCTGAATTTGATTTTTACAAAGCATTTCTACTTCAGTGAAGGAGAGTTCTTAAGTTGTTAAGTACTTTCTTTAACTGTACCAAAACACCTCATAAAATGCTAATGTTTTGGGTATTTTAGGCATTGCTATTTTAGAGTGAGAAAACACCAGTTAAGAGTAGTGATGTAGAAAGTGCTACTTGTTCCTTCTGTGTTGTTTTTTCTCAGTTTTTGTGGCTTATACTGCAGTTAGCAGTATGTGCAGTGGGACTGACTCTAGCAAGGTGCACAGCTTTTTCTGTGCTGCAAGATAAAAGTGCTGTCTGAGACCACCCCTTGTGAACACCAGAGCAGAAGGCACGGTTGCATTGCCTGTGGTTCCCAGCTCTTTGCAGAATGAGCCAACTTAACTGAGACACAGCTTGGTCTATGCATACTCAAGTCTTGGAAGACACATTCCTGTGCTTATTGTATCGATTTTCAGAGAAGCCATTTAAAGAGTTGTTTATTCCCAAGTTGAAACACCTATGTCCTTTTAAAGTTGACAGTATTTCTGCAAGCAAGCTGAAAGGCTGCATGTTGCTGTCCTGAACGCTTGTGCCACACATGCAAAAGCAGGTTGGATGTGCAAAACAGCCATAAGCAGTATTGCAAAGGTCCTAGTTCAAGGCTGGTTTTGTGCCAGTGCAGATGAATCACTGAGAATCAGCAATAAGCTGCCTGGGAGAAACCTGGATTGTAACCTCCTGCCTCCGGGTTTGACAGATCAAACTCATTAGATGTCAGAATCAATCCCCAAAGAGATGGGCAAGTGTTCCTTTGTTCCTAGCGAAGCTGCCTTGTCTTGGTGTTTGAAGGCACCAGGATTGAAGCTGGGGGAGTGAAGGATGAGGTTGGTTTATGTTTGGACCAAAGCAAATCGGTAGGAAATGATGATGTCTGTTTGGGGATGTATCCTTCGTGCCTGTCTGGAGCAGGTAGTAGGAATGTGAGTTGAAACTGGTTTTGAACTAATCCAGATAACAGTAAAATTGGCAAAGGTATGTAGACCTTTAAACCTGGTAGTAAATGATCTTTGTGTCTAGGTTAAATACGGAAAGGGAACCAGCTGTGTGCAAGAGGCCAGTAGCATTGTCTTTTTATAGCATTCTTCAAAGCTTGGTACAAATTGCAGGGCTTGTCTTACTCAGTATTGTGTATTACTGTCCTGGTGTCCTAGGGCATGAACTAGACAGGCTTAGGGCAGGTTGAAAGTTTACCTTTACTCCTGACTATGAAGTGCATGTGAAACCACATGCATATGTGGAATGTACTCATTCTGTCCAACTTCCAGCAGAAGAGAAAATAGAAATGATTTCTGGTTCATCAGTGGATGCTAAATTTGGTCGATGGGAAGTCTGGATGGACTAGGACGTCTGTAGAAACTGTTTTGTGTGTCTGTCAGTACTTCCTCTGGAAATTTCCATTACTGGCTGATAACTACTTTTCCTGACTAAATGTCTCAATCATTAAGAGAACGTGTCCAGCAGTTCATGCAGAGTACTATCAAAGATGCTGAGAGATATGCTAAAACTCATGAGATACTGTAATTACTTTTACATTTTTTTACCGTGGTGGCAAGCAGTTTAGGTTGGGCTGGGCAGGCAGACTGCTGTAAAATATATGTGTAGATTATTCCATCATTTTAAATCACAATCCAAAACCCCTTGAAATTAGTGAGAAGAGTCCTGATGTATCTGCACCACAGTTTCTGTGTAGACAGTATTATGTGCAACTCATTTTTGCTTTAAAACAGTCATATCAGTGAAGGTTTCTGCAAGCATCAGCAATAATAAAAATGTCATCTAGAGAATTGTATCTTTAAGGATTTTTTGAGGCATAGCAAGTGTTGAGGACGCAAGTAAGGTCCAGTTGTTTCTGTCAAGGATTTTATTCTCTGCAGGTCTTCTGTTAAAATTGGATAGACAAGACTACATGAAACTAGCACTGCTTGCTAGTTTTGCTCTGGCCTTCCCAGAAGGGAACTGTGTGCTATTGTTGGCCTGTGAGTTGGAGGGATACTGCCACTGGCTTTTTTTTTCTCTTTTTTTTCTCTTTTTTCTCTTTTCTCTTTTTTCTCTTTTTTCTCTTTTCTCTTTTTTCTCTTTTTTCTCTTTTCTCTTTTTTCTCTTTTTTCTCTTTTCTCTTTTTTCTCTTTTTTCTCTTTTCTCTTTTTTCTCTTTTTTCTCTTTTCTCTTTTTTCTCTTTTTTCTCTTTTCTCTTTTTTCTCTTTTTTCTCTTTTCTCTTTTTTCTCTTTTTTCTCTTTTCTCTTTTTTCTCTTTTTTCTCTTTTCTCTTTTTTCTCTTTTTTCTCTTTTCTCTTTTTTCTCTTTTTTCTCTTTTCTCTTTTTTCTCTTTTTTCTCTTTTCTCTTTTTTCTCTTTTTTCTCTTTTCTCTTTTTTCTCTTTTTTCTCTTTTCTCTTTTTTCTCTTTTTTCTCTTTTCTCTTTTTTCTCTTTTTTCTCTTTTCTCTTTTTTCTCTTTTTTCTCTTTTCTCTTTTTTCTCTTTTTTCTCTTTTCTCTTTTTTCTCTTTTTTCTCTTTTCTCTTTTTTCTCTTTTTTCTCTTTTCTCTTTTTTCTCTTTTTTCTCTTTTCTCTTTTTTCTCTTTTTTCTCTTTTCTCTTTTTTCTCTTTTTTCTCTTTTCTCTTTTTTCTCTTTTTTCTCTTTTCTCTTTTTTCTCTTTTTTCTCTTTTCTCTTTTTTCTCTTTTTTCTCTTTTCTCTTTTTTCTCTTTTTTCTCTTTTCTCTTTTTTCTCTTTTTTCTCTTTTCTCTTTTTTCTCTTTTTTCTCTTTTCTCTTTTTTCTCTTTTTTCTCTTTTCTCTTTTTTCTCTTTTTTCTCTTTTCTCTTTTTTCTCTTTTTTCTCTTTTCTCTTTTTTCTCTTTTTTCTCTTTTCTCTTTTTTCTCTTTTTTCTCTTTTCTCTTTTTTCTCTTTTTTCTCTTTTCTCTTTTTTCTCTTTTTTCTCTTTTCTCTTTTTTCTCTTTTTTCTCTTTTCTCTTTTTTCTCTTTTTTCTCTTTTCTCTTTTTTCTCTTTTTTCTCTTTTCTCTTTTTTCTCTTTTTTCTCTTTTCTCTTTTTTCTCTTTTTTCTCTTTTCTCTTTTTTCTCTTTTTTCTCTTTTCTCTTTTTTCTCTTTTTTTCTCTTTCTCCCTCTCTTTTTTTTCCTCCTCCTCTTTTTTTCTGACAGTGGCAGCTGCTGTCTGTACCATATTAATTGCAGGGAAGGAAATAATTAAACCCTTGCAAATTACCAAAAATGTGTAGCTAAAAATACAAGTTCCTTTCCTGAGCTGTCATTAGCGTAATACATGGGTTTAAGAAGAAAATCCTCTGAACATATTACTGACAAAACTGTTGTTAGTATAGCATGTAACATAACTTGCAGTCATGTGAAATGATCCAAACAGATCACAGATTATTTAAGGGTCTAAACAGAGCTCCATGTTCTTTTCTCTGGTCTGGATTGCTGTATGCAGATAAATAAATTATATCATATGAGGGTTGAGACTTTTGGTACCACTTTTGGGGCCCTTTATTAGATCTGATGGCTGAGAGTTTCCCAGTCTAGGGAAAAGCAAAAGTAAATGCAAATTGGGTTTGACCCTTCCATCATTTTGGCTCTTACTGTTTTGTTGGAACCTGCAGGTGGGACATCCTAAGATGCCTCAGGCTCTTCTGGGTTGGTCCATAAAGATTAGTGTTAGAAGGATCCACTGCAGTGCTACAGCTAAATCCAGAATTAGTTTAGAAACTCCCACAGCTGGGACAAATACAGTCTCTTGTGGTCTGACATTGATCTGTCTGTGCTGAGCCAATGGGCTCCCTGTTAGTCATTTGAACTGTCAATGGTTCCCAGAGACCATTGGCTGAGAGGAGACCAGGGCTTTGTAGTTCACCTGAATGAAACAGTGGCACTTCTTTCTCTGTTGTGATGTAGGAATTTCTGCATGTTCTTGAGATACCATTAGTATGCTGGGAGAGCCTTGTGCAGAGTATTCTGAGAATCTTACCATACAACTAAGGGACAGTTAGGGCAATGGGTAGAAGAATTTACTGAACAAAAATAAAGTGCGGCTTTTGCAGGTTGTCTGTCTTTGGGATGAAGAGGGAATTAAAAGAAACCGTATGGGTAATGGTTCTTCAGGTCAAAACTCCTTGCCTGTCTTGTGCTGACTTAGTTGTGTGTGGTTTTTAAGCTGTGTTAGTTGCCCTCTGATATCATTTGTGCAAATCTCATGCCTCTCTGCTCTGCTTCCCCCAACATTCCCCCTCTGCCCCC
>VWZY01012832.1:245424-263992 GCA_013399075.1 Chloroceryle aenea | reverse complement strand
TTTCCTCCTGACTCTGTGGCAGTGGTCTGGATTATGGGCACATGAAGGAGATGCCTTCTCAGATCACTTCTCCACAGCTTCTCCTAAGATATTATTAATCTTTCTTTTTCAAGCCTACAATTACTGTCAAAGCAAAGCAGATACTACTGCTGTCTGCTTACCATGTAAGTTGTGGCTGTAATGTTCAGCTCTGTGTCATAACTTCCTACCTCAATTTTCCATGTTGGTTTGGAAAGCTTTTCTAGGATGCTGTGTTTAGTCAGGCATTAGGCATGTGACTGGCTGGCAGAGGGCTAATTATGTATGTTCCTCTGAGTGGCAAAGCATCATGCTCTTCAGTACTGTCCCATCATTTGCTGCCGTTACCCACATGTTGACGGAGGAAGAAATCATTATCAGATTAGGTCTCCCTATGTCATTGGTTTGTGTGGTGAGGAGCTTCTGCTTTGCCCATGTCTTCCTTGTGAGGGTTAGAGAGGTGCACTACCATTCTGTTGGGATCACTAAACAATCATCTCATGTTAGAAATAAAGATGTTCCTAACTTGATAAAACACTCTTGGAACATCATCTGTCTTTATGGGTAGCAAAACATGTTAATTTTCTTTCTAGACATATCTCTCCTTCCTGTTTGCACACAGAAAGGAGTTCGTTTTGCCTTCCTACAAATATGAATATTCATCTGTTAAGCTTAGCAGGCAGTGTAGTGCAGTGTAGTACAGAGTAGCCATCAGTATGATATCCTTTTAATCAGTGTGTGTTTTAGCTGCCTTGTAGACAATCATCTTGGTTTGTAGGATGAAAAGGAACCCTGATTCTGAAAACTGAGGAAAAAGACAGGAAAAGCGCAAATCCAGTCAGTGCTGGCACAGGACAAATCTGGGCTGGGCCGGGACCAGAGAGTTGTAGTAAATGGAGATAACCCAGCTAGTGGCCAGTCACCATTGGTGTCCCCCAGGACTCGGTTTTGGAGCTGGCCTTGTTCTATATCTTTACCAATGATCTAGATGAGGGGATTGGGTGCTTCCTCAGCAAGTCTGCAGATGACACCAAACTGGGTGGGAGTGTCAATCTGCTCGAGGGCAGGAAGGCTCTGCAGAGGGTTCTGGACAGGCTGGATCGATGGGCTGAGGCCAGTTGTATGAGGTTTAACAAGGCCAAGTGCTTGGTCCTGCATTTCAGTCACAACAACCCCAGGCAATGCTACAGGCTTGGGGAAGAGTGGCTGGAAATCTGCCTGATGGAAAAGGACCTGGGGTTGCTGGTTGACTCCAGCTAAACATGAACCAGCAGTGTGCTCAGGTGGCCAGAAGGCCAACAGCATCCTGGCCTGTATCAGAAACAGGGTGGTCAGCAGGAGAAGGAAAGTGATGGTGCCCCTGTACTGGTCACTGGTGAGGCCACATCTCAAGTACTGTGTTCAGTTCTGGGCCCCTCACCACAAGAAAGACATTGAGTTGCTGGAGTGAGTTCAGAGGATGGCAGCCAACCTGGTGAGGGGTCTGGAGAACAAGTCCTGTGAGGAGAAGCTGAGGGAACTGGGATTGTTTAGTCTGGAGGGGGCTGAGGGGAGACCTCATTGCTCTCTACAACTACCTGAAAGGAGGTTGTAGTGAGGTGGGTGCCATCTCTTCTCTCAAGTAAATAATGACAGGACTGGAGGAGATGGCCTGAGTTGCATCAGGGGAGGTTTAGGTTAGATATTAGGAAGAATTTATTTACTGAAGGAGTAGTCACTGGACTACTGGACTGAAGGAGTAGGGCACTGGAACAGGCTGCCCAGGGAGGTGGTGGTGTCACCATCCCTGGAGGTGCTCAAAAAACGGGTAGATGAGGCACTTCAGGACATGCTCTAGTGGGATGATGAGGTGTTTGGTTTGTTTTCTTTTGTTTGTTGCTTTTCTTGTTGATGGTTGGACATGGTGATATTAAGAGGTCTTTTCCAACCATGATGATTCTGTGATTCCTGATTGGTCTGTTCTCTAAGACAAGGGCTTGCATTTTCAGATCTGCTTTTCTTCTTTACTACTTTGCTTCTTTATCCTGAAAGACCAAAATACCTTAATCTCTTAGCAGACCTAATCAGTGTGCACACCTCTGCCATACAAAGTGTACTTGTTCCCTTCACCTAAAATGATGAATTTAATCCAAGTCAAAATGCTTTCCTTTTTCTCAAGGACCAGCATACCCTGATGTATTTCTGCAACCTGAAATATATCTTTAGGAAAAATCACCAGCCTGCGCTTTTAGTGAGTCATGACTCATCACAGTGGTTTACCCCTTAATTTCAACTGAAACCTTGTGGAAAAAGCAGCTGCAGGGCCAGGCTTATTTTGTAGAGATGACATGAAAGTGGTACTCTCATGTAATCCACAGTACTGAGCTGCAGGTAAATAGTATGGTTAATTCCCTGTGTCCTGTGCAGCTACTAGAGAAAGGTTGGAGACTAGATATGCCATAGAGCTACCTTTTTTTCTGCTTGCAGCATGAGGGCTATTGGAAGCCTGTTATGGCTTACGGTCACAGTATTGTAGGCGCAAAGCAATCCTGCTGTTCTGGGGCTACAGAAAATCTGAAATTGCATATTGGGAAAACAGCCATGTTACTGCAGGTGGGAGCCTTACACCAAAGGTAGAGTGTTTCCAAAGTAGTAGGAATACATTGAATGTCAATTCCAGAGCATTTTAAGTATGTCTGCATTTGCAATCAATTTATTTGCATCCCAGAAATGGGGTGAAACAGCCTGCCCTGCCTTTAGGCTGCTCCTTCCATCTTACTTCCGAACATTGGGGTGAGTTGTTTCCTGGGATCCTATCTCTACTCCTTTTTGTCACAGATGAGCAGTATGAAGCTCCCCTATAAGGCAGAACTCTAGGTTGGTGGGGCACTAGGTAAGTCTTCTGCAGTTAAGAACACATGAGTGCGAGTGCTACCATTCATCAAAACATCACACAGTAAAATTCAGATATGCTGAATTTTAGCAGTTAAAAAAGGAATTGTGAACACATTTTTGAGGTGCCTGTAGGTCTGACATTCTCCTGCCTACAATGCTCAGATACTACTCTGAATTAGGTCAGTAAAGTAATGCTCTTTTTTCCTTTAGTCCAGAAAAAGCAGAATTCATGAAGGACTGTGAAAGTTCATACTCCAGCTGGAAGTTTTCCGGAGGCTTTCGAACTTGGGTCAAGATGTCTTTGGTGAAAACAAAAGAAGAAGATGGTAGTGAGACTGTTGAATTCAAACAAGAGGTAAAAAATAAAACATTACTCAGAGCGTTTGGGGACTGGTTAGTTCTTGGGGCAAATAGCAGTATGAGTTGGAAGAAAGGTGGGTTGGATGATTAAGTAAAACATCATGAGCTTTATTTTTTGTTTCATTTCATCCATTATACTGCTTGCCACTGAGCAGTTTTGGCTCAACAGTTACTTGCATTCTTTCTTAAAATGAAGAGGTTCTGTAAAAGTGTGAATGTCTCAGTGTGCTTTGGTACGGCCTCCTGACACACCTCAGGAAAACATCTAATGGGGAGGCCAGAAAGTCCAGGCCTTGAATGTGTTACAAGTGACACCAGTAGTCCAACATAAGGGTCCAGAGAGACTGACAGAAATATTAACATGGCTACCTTTAGTTCAGGGTGGTGAACAACTGCAAAAGCAGATGTCTAAATAATAACTAGTATTGGAAAGAGGTATTGTTTAGGTTACTGCACAGGCTGATGTCAGGATGAAGTGGTAAACACAAGCCTTGTAATCCTTTGTAGCATTCTCATGTCTGCTTTTTGTTTGAGATTTTTTTTTTCTGTTGAGTATCCTTAGAAATCTGGAGTAACAACTTCTTGCATCATTTGAAATTAGAACATATGCAGGTGGAAGACACAAACTTAGATGGAGATGAAATGAGTTTGACTTTCATTCCTGTTCTGTTCACATTAATGGACTGGAAAATAATTGTGTTTTGATTTTGTCATCTTGCTCCCAGTGTTGGTTGGAGAATAAGTCTCTTGTCAATGGTGAGAAATGAGAATTTTAAGAGCAGTCTTTTCCAGAGCATGTATCTTTGGGAGACTACACTTTCTCTTAGTCCACTTTGTGGAGGTTGAAATGAAGCAGAATCTTCATTTCTCCCATCTTTAGAGACTCTCTGAGTTAGGATGTTACATGGCAAAACTTTAATGAAAGAGCAGAGATGTGACTGGGAGGTGGGTATTCCTATGCCACTGGAAGAGGACGGGAGGCAAATCCCAGAGTCATGCAAACCCCAAACTAACACCTTTGTTTGGAGGATAGGAAAGAATGCAAAAGTCAGCTGCTGCCATGTAAGCACTAACAGCAGTTGTCTGTCTGCCCTTCATCACCCACACCTCTCTATCAGTTCCAGCTGGGTACTTAAAAGTGTAGGAATTTTAAAGTTCTCCTTTGTGTGCCTAAGTCTAATGTATCTCAAAGTGGAAACAAAAGGGTGGCTCAAACTCAAGCTGAGCTTTTTGTGACCACAAACATCCATTTAGTCCAGCAGCTATGGAGTCTCTTAACATCTGGATAGGTGAGCATGGTGTTGGGTTTTTGTTGTGGTTTGTTTTTTTGTGGGTTAGTTTCTTTGTTTTTAATAAAACCTAGGAAATATGAATCAGTGCAAGTGGGAATTCTGGGCTTAAGATCCCTCTTAGTAATACAGTAGAAACTGAAATAGCTCAGATGTACCATCAAACAAAGCAAATGCAATTTACATGTGCCCATATTGCCTAAGGAAGTCCATTAGCCTTTCAAATGTCAAACGGGGAGGTGCCATATCAGAAAGATGGGTGTGAATATTAAGTCAGATAGCTCAGTCAGTCTGCTGACTAGCCCGGTAGTCATTACTTGGTCTTTTCTTCCTTTCCCATGGCCTTCATTTAGCTTTGTGTGCTGGCTGTTTCCTGGTGTGCAGTTTTCTTGGATGAGCGTAGCTGGGGTTGTGTTATGCTGCAGGAAGTGAGGGAGCTGTAGAAAGTAAGTCTGCAGCAAAGGTGTTTGACTAGAAAACATGAGGTGGTGAAGCTCCTCTATGGTCTAACTGAACAGTGTTCCAGCTCCTGCTTCTACGTGTTTGCAGCCTAAAATCTAGTTGAGACGGGGTGTGTGGACAAGACTGATAGAAATCTTGAAGTACTTTTAAAGAAACTAAGCCATGGTAGATTGGAGGATTTTATAGGAGGTCATCCCTCATACAAACAAAACATCAGACTGCTTAGGGACTTCAAATTAAGCCTTCCTCTACAGGAGCAACAAGCTCCCAAAATATGGAAGGAGCTGTTTCTTGTCTGTCTCATGTTCCTGTAACAACCCTGAAATGAAGTTACAGTACTGCTGGGTTAATTCAGTACAGTGTTAAACTAATGTAGGCAGAGCAGCAGTACTCCCTTGTGCACACAGCAAGATGTAAATACACAGTTGAGGGCTGGAGAAGGGAGAAGTCAGTCCATCACTTGTTCCACCTGTAACTGCAGTGTGCTCACCTGTTGGGCAATTCTCTGGCTTGAGCATTTAAGATGATATTGTCTCCTAGCAGTGGTGGGAGGGGTTAGTTCCCCTCGGGGCTGAGGTTGTGTGTTAAAAGGGCTTTTCTGAGGCCTGATGTCTTAATACTTTCTTGAGAGTTCTTTAGAGTTTCACGTGGCTGTAACATTGATCTGGTATCTGAAACTGTACCTTGGTGGACTTGTGCTAGAGGTCTCTGCCAGTTGGTGCTAGTTTCAAATGGTAAGCTAGATAATGGGCAGTACTGGGAAGTGTGCTTTTAATTGTTAACACCTAGGCTTCTTTCTTTCCTTTCCTTTTTCATTCCTTACTTCCTGGCAGCTTCTAGTTTATTCCACAAATGATTTAGAAAAAAAAAAAGTCTTCCTGCCACCATTGTGTAGTTTGTCAGTAAATAAAAGTGATTTAGCATTCATTCATGAGAACTTTCCACATGCTGTATAACTCCAAGTAAATGTATTTTGTAAATGAAACTTTCCCCCTTGAAAAAATATGTACTAAGACAAGGGGCCTGACTAACAGTGTAAAAATGGCTTTGCAGTGTTTTACTAAATGAGAAATGGGAAAAGAATGTGAAGATGAGACAGACTGCCCTTTTCATACTTGTTCTTCCAGCCAGAGGAAGGCTGAACTGGAAGCCCCTACACAGTCTGCTATTTTCACCTTCTTACCCCCCTTTTCTGTTGCACAAACATCTCATTACTCCACTAAGAAAGTAACCTGCACATTTGTGTTTTTTTTTTTTCCTTCTCCCCAGACTAGTGTAGTTAACTATATTGACCAGAGAACTAAAGCAAGAAGTGACCAGCTGTTTTTTGTGGTATTCGAATGGAAAGATCCTTTTATACAGACTGTTCAAGATGTGAGTAAATGCTCGTCCCTTTTTGAATTGTTGCCCAACTGTCCATGCTTGTGGTTTGTGCGTGCATGCCCCTGTCTCTGTCACCTCATTCCAAGCAGAAACTTGGAGGAATCAGAGTGAGGCTACCTCCAGAATTTCAGTCTGGGCTCCCGTAATATGTATTCTGCAGAGGTCAAGACCCTCTCATGCCTTTCTGTGGCTTGGTGACAGCATTCTGTTTGCAGCTAGAGAGGTACATGTGCTTAAGAAAAATCATGTCTCCAGTGGTCTAGCAGAGTGTAGTTTCAGGCCAACTCTGAACTTTTTTCTTAAATAAGTGTGCTTAGATAAACTGATTTAATGACATTTTTTATTAATTGACAAACAGGAAGCCTAGGCTTAAATCAGAACAATAAAAACATCCTGGTGTATTTTTTATCCATTACTGGAATAGAATGTGGAACTGCATTCAAATACTCTAAAAGCACTTCAAAATTCAGCACAGTCTGTGGCAGCCAGAGGTGGGTGTACAATGTGTCAGACAATACCACCATCAGTCCTTAGAGCACTTTAAAGGTGTGGACTGGATATACATGTGCTTTAAGCATCAAGCTTGTTTTCCTTGTGGTTTAGAGGAAAAGGTTGGATATATTTGCCTTCTCCAGAAAAATGTAACAGGTCTCTACCCACTTTGCCAATTTGTTTAAAATTTTGCATTTAAAATGGCCCTACCTGACAACCAACGTCCATCACCAGCAAAATTGTCAGAGTTCTTGTTGTAGTTTGTCAAGGCAGAGTGTGAAGGCAGAGTGTGTGGGGCAGGGGTCCATTCTTTGCACTCCTGGTGCATCCTTGGCCTCCAGAGCACTTCTCGCTTCTCTCTGCCAGACAGGGTTCACACCTCTGCCCTCTTTTGAGCTGAAAGCTGCCCTTGATCCTGTGGTTTGAGGGAGTGCTTGTTTCCTCTGGCTGAAGAGGCCATAGTTTGCAAGCAGTGGCAGCCAGCACTGCTGCTTTCAGGACTAACAACTCCAGAAAGACTCTTTAAAACCTCCTGGCTGGGGGTTGTGACCAAGTGATGCTGTACTCACAGTCAGAGTTGCAGACTCCACGTGCACTGCTTTATTGCTGCCTAAGCCTAGCTCTGCTTGCTTTAGCTGAGATCCTAGAAGACATCCTTGTGCCTAGAGGTGCGTGGAGAATTACAAACTATAAATAAACTTAACTACTCTTGAACCAAATGTAGTTAAAAATAGAACAATAAAATACTTGCTGTAGGTCTGCAGAAAGAGTTGCTGCTGTCAAAACCTAATTTAACATTGCAATGCTGTCCTCTTAAAGCTTTCCAGTAGTTGCTGGTTTTAGCTTTGTCTTCTGGAGATTCTTCAATGTGATTGCTTATTTTTTTGTAAATCTTTAATAAATTCAATCTATAATCTTAAAATTTGAATTTAACTATGTTTTAAACAATTATATCCTGTAAAAGTCTAAAAAGTTTAGCAGCTAGTACCATGTTTTCTTCCTGATGAAAGGAATCAGAAAAGCTGTGGTGTGAGGCAGAGGTGCTACAGGCCACCTCTGCAGGGTAAAGGAATATGCTGCCAAAGAGTCAGTTTGAATAACAGAATTGTTTGTTACTGAATAGGTGTAATTATTCCCCTCATCTGACTCAGCATATATATTTTTAATCTCTTTCAGATAATCACAGCAAATCCCTGGAACATGATTGCTCTTCTTTGTGGTATCTTTCTGGCTCTGTTTAAGGCAGCAGACTTTGCTAAGTTAAGTGTTAAGTGGATGATTAAAATCCGAAAGAGACATCTGAAGAGGAGGAGTCAAGTAATGAACCACATAAACTGAAAGACTACCTTTTAACTAAGCATAGCAGAAGGGATAGAGAGTAACTGGAATAAACTTGTATCATCAGTACAGCAGCTAAATATGCAAACCAGGTATGTTTTCTTCAGGAAAAGAATCTCTGGAGGAACAGCCTAGTGAAGAACTGGCCTTTGAACTTCAGAAAGGAGATAACTTTAGGACAGGTCTAACAAACTCATGCTTTTCTATTCCGAATTTAACAAGCTTACCTCAATAGATGGAGAGACCAAGGGAGAATGAGAGAATTTGCTGATGTTCAGGAAGCCAACACTGTAGTGGCAGAGTTCTAAAATAACGGACAGCATTTAAATGCTTCTTGGAACAGGAGACCATGTAGCTTCTGCATGAGCTACGACATAATGCCATTTTTAAGTTACTTCCTTCTTGACTGCGTCCATTGGAAGGTAAAGCACAAAGACCAGCCTGGCCTCCCCTCTCCGAAGTATGTGTTAAAACAGAATACACTGGAACTCTATTACATGTCATTTTTGACTTAAAGTACATTGACTTTTTAATATTAAAAAAAATACTCTATATGGTATTGTCTATGTTCTTTGAAAGTACCTGCTCTCAGATTCAGCTGGAGCTCTACAGGAGGTAGTTGAGGCAGGAGTATTATGACAGGAAGATTTAGTAAAAAATGAGAAGTCTGTTCCTGATGAGTCCAAAGTGAACTCGGACAACTCAATACCTGGGCATCTGAGCTGATGATGGAGTTCCAAGGCTGTTGCTCTTCCCTCTTTCCCCCAGTCTTTACTAAGGAAGTGAAAGATAGTCTTTCATCAGCCTGACACTGAAATGAAACTCTATTATAGTGAGAATGTGTGCTAACTAACTGTGCTGTGATGGTGTAGTCTTTTTCTTCCTTATAAGTCCCTTATGAGGCTAGATGCCTCAGTGGTGAAGGCTACAGGACAGCAGTGCACTGCTGTTTGCTTGCTTTCAAGGCTTTGTGGCAAAGTGAGACGCATAACAAGTCATATTTTGCTTCTTCCATCCACTACTAATGAAGCATTATTATAGTAGTAAGCATATCAAAAGTACCCCCCTCCTTCTTGCTTTTGCCTTCTAAGGAAGCACTTTGGAACATGATGTGCTACTTTCAGCTGATTTCCAGAGCAAGTCATGGGCAGAGTGTGACCAAACACAGCCTTAAACCAGGAAGCAACAGCTCGTAATAAGAAAAGCAAACCAGCTGCACCGGCCGCAGGCATGGAGGCAGTGCACGGGTTTTCCTGGGCCCAGACAGGTGTGGGCAGGAGGAAGTCACAGCGTACCTGTTGCTTGCTGTTACCGCTCATGCCTCTTCCCCCAGGTCCTGCGTTGGTGCTTCAAACAGCTTGTAAGTTGAAGGGTATAGTCTGAGGTAATTAGATCACACTCTTCTGAGGAAAAATAGAGAGTCTTTGTATACAGGAACAGGTAGTGTTCAGTCAAGACTTTATGGTCAATATCTTGTGATGATGGCTTTGAAACAGGTCCAGCAGGGCCAATATCATACCTGTCTCAGGTGAGGTAGCTGGCACCAGTGCACAGCAAGTGAACGAGGTTAAACCAGAGGGGAGCAGCAAAGACCAAACACTGCACTGATGAAGCAGCTGTTAGAGAGCTACTTCATCCCTAGGTGCTGGTGTGGTGGGGAATGTACAGAAACTTGGGGCAGGGCATAAAGAACAGGGACAAAACCCAAACCCCTCTGTCTAGACCATACCTACGAAGAAAAGCCCTGGTGTTGCTACTTAACAGGCTATGCTGGTAGGAAAGCATTCCATGGACTTGCCTGGGTCAGTGTACAGCCCTGTGCTTTCCAAATACACTGTTGCAAGGCTGTCCTATGGGTAAGGCAGAAACAACTGAGCTTTCTTGCCTCCCCACTGTCAAAAGAAGCACATAAATAATAGTACAGCAGCTAATTCGTGGATTTTACAAAAGGGTTTACAAGCAACAATTTGATCAGGTAATGATGCATCCTACTGCATTTTTGAGGTCAGAGAAGGTAAGTGGGAAGACAACCCCAGCTCTGGGGTGAGCAAGAGGTATGGTTAAATAAAGGACAGCTGCACTTCTGCAGTATTTAATGTAGTTTCTCTTTTTTTAACAAATTCCCATAGTAGTCAACTTCAGTCACCACATCTCAGCTATCAAGATTTTTTTGTTTTATAAGGAAATGTTACTAGAGCAGCTAAGAGACCTTTCTTTTATATACCTATTTATAGGAGTGATTCTAATAGCAACTGCTGCACAGTTTGAAACGGCCTCTTACAGCTACTGCATTAGTTTTCTATTACTGACTCTCTTGATGTCCATATTTGTAAACTTTTGGAACAACTCATAACAATTACAAATGCCAGTAATTTATTCTTTGTACCATTGCAAGGTAAGTTAAATTATATAAACATAGGGGAATCTATTTGCTTTAGACTGCAGAACAGCTGAAAACATTTTGCATCACAAAATGAGGGGTTTATTCTATGGAAAAAAGGCACTGAGGTGGTAACTGTGGCTGCACAACAGTCAGCTCCCTCCTGAGCTGGCCAAGCACACCCTGGCAGACCCTGTGGTGTTTGACATGCAAGAAGCACCGTGAGAAGTAATTTTTTTCCCCCCAGATTTTGGGCAGACACCTACCACCATGGCAGAGGCTGCTTTGGTCAGCTGAATTTGCAGTCTTCTTATATAAAAGTGTCGTGGAGCAAGAAGCAAATAATTGGTTTTGATCAGATGGGACTGTTGGAAACAAAAGCCACTTCAGGCAGTGTTATTCACATTTTCTCTGGGAAACGCAACTCCTGAGAGACATAAATGAAGTAACAATAAAAGCATAATAAAGTTGACTCAGTGCAGTAGAGACCTTTTCCCCCGGGAAACTGTTTGAATAATGTCAGTAAACCAGCTGAGCAATAGGTAAGAAAAGCCCCAGACACCTGCCTGGGCTGTTCTGGCAACCACAGAGCAGAACAAAGCCTTCCCCCCTACTCACCGAAAAGGAAGCCCCAGTGCCCTGCACCTCCACAGCGCTTTTGCCACTCTGTGAAAGGCCACAGATTATTCAGAGATGGGTGCAGCTGTTTGTAAAAGCCATTCAAATTGTCCTGGTCTTTATAAACACAAAGATGTGATATACAGCACTAAATACAAACATAAAGACTTTATTGAATGCTGCTCAATTCCCCAAAGATCTTTCATTACAAAAGTTTTCCACACAACTGCAATTTAAGAGATTGGAATGGTACTCTGATAAAAGATGTGAAAAATACTTGATCAAGTAAACAGACAAGACTTCTATTGTCAACGTTCCACCTTTAAGAAACAGGCTGCATTTTCTTTAAATAACACAAGGGACTGTTCATTAACATCCTTCCCTCCTTACTGAAGAAAAAAATATATTAATATAAGAAAACCTCCTAAATTTGGTCTCATTCTTCAGTCCATGAGATGCTAAAACTAATGCAGAAACATCCAAGACAGTCCCTCAGAGACCTGCACTACTCTGTGGGGAGTCCTGGGGCTGATGAGGAGCATCATTGATGGGCTCTCGAGAGGAAGCTCCATCCTCAGCTGCAGCAGGAGGAAACCTCTAAGCAGCCCAGGACCTGGAGGCAGGAAGAATGGGGTGGATGCACTCGCCAAGCAGTAGGCCTGACACAAGGACCACCCCAGCATGTTCAAGCTGACTTCCTCTCCCTGCTTTGCCTCATTCTAATGGGGGCCTCACATAAATCTAAATCTGAGCACAATCAGGAATTCAAGGACAGCATCGTATCCAAGTTCCTTTCACTGCTGTAAGGGGCACATAGTGAGTATCTCAAGTTACTGATAACATACCTTGGTTTTATTTGAGAAAATACAGCACAGCTAGAAGCCTTTTCTATCATCTTAACCAAGTATGCAGCGTTGTGAAAAGCACATATAAAACAAGGAAAAAAATGTACATAGCAAACTATACCACCTATGTGCAACACAATCAAAAATTCAAGTCATAATTCTCACCACTCCCATAATTATTTCACTCATTAAGGATGATAACTCAGTTCTATGAAACGTTGGAAGTGACAGTATATCAATAATTAGACAAATTTACAATATGCTGTGGTAATGACATCACTTAACTGCTGTATTTAAATTCAAATCTTTACATTTGCCAGAGAAAAAAATTGGCTGTTTCTATTGTAGTAATGAGGTTTCTTCTGCAAATCCTTATATATTTCAAAAGGGTACAAAAAAGTATGTCTGCCAAGTAGAGGTGGTCATTTCTTTTATTTGGCACTTGTACTGTGTGCATTTAGCACGTTGTGAGTGCTGTTCTGCTTCTCCGCCATTGCCTTCTTAAGCTTTAACTCCTCTAACCTTCTCCACAACTCTTCACGTTCCAATTCTTTCTTTTTCTCTCTGTAGAAAAGAGCAAGGTAGCAGTTGCACTTAAAACACATCTGAAGCGTGGAGACGCGCTACTTAACAACTGTGATTTACATCTAGTAATTCTTCACGTAAATTTTTCTCCAAAGCTATTTTTAGATTACAGTTTCCTCTATTAAAAAGCAAACACAAAAATTGGTAACAGTTAGTGATAAAACTGCACCTTGGCTCCAGCCAACTCAGACAATGGTTGTAGTGTGGCCTTGCACAGGCTACTGCAATTCTAAGGAGGTTCTTTATCACATGCAAACAAATTAAGACTAAGCCCGCCTGGGGGAGAAAAGCACAACTACTGGAAGGAGACTTGGGACACGGTACGTGCTAGCCTAGAATAATCTGCACCCTGCCTCCCTTACTCCAACAGTGCTGCTTAGCAGGTTAGAAGAGACAGGTTTAGCTGAGCTATGAAGTATTCTCCAGCTCAGCCTTCTACACGTTACACCCCCTGCAGCAGAGCCAGCACCAGTGGCCCCTCACAGCAGCAGCTGAGCCTGCTTTTCCCATCCAGGAGAGCACCCGATCCCTGCCCAGGCAGGATGGGGAACCTTCCTGACACAGCCCCAGGCACCACTGACAGGCACCTGGGTGGTGCTTCACCCCAGTGAGAGCCAGCAACACGTATCTGGTGAGCAGTTCCACTACAGAACCCCAGAGGCACAACAGTTCAGTTTTGTTTCTTTGTATCTGGTGCATTTCAGGTATATATTCATCAACAGACATTTAGAAGAAGAACTGGTACCTTTGCCTTTCTGCTTTGTATGAGCTTGTAAGTTCATCAAAGAGCTTGCCATTCATTTCCATCAGGGTCTTCAGCACGTTATACACCAGTGCCACAATAGTTCTAGAACAGAAGGAACGCAGCCATTAAGAACACAGCCATTAGAATTACTCCACACATAGTCATCTTCAAATAAAAACGTGTTCAATTCTATTTATTTATTTGTTTTTACTCTGAGCTTCTTATTTAAGAGACGACTGTAAGGTCAGTGAGCTTCTGAAACAGAACCCTTTACTGTTATTTCCTCTGTAAATTAATAAAATGCATATTTAAGCATTTTTTTCAAATGGCCATTTAAATTCCCGACTCTTCTAATTGCACAGGATGTAATTATTAGTACTGTGGCTGTACTATAAAGGCACTCAATTATGTTAACGTTTAATAAACCCACGTTATAACAACAATTTTGTAGTATTTAAGTAATGAAATATGAGAGCCTAGAAGAATAAAACTTGAGGCTAATGGCTTCAAGACTGGACAAAAGAATACAGCAGAGGAACCACAGGCACATGGTTTAATACAGCTACTAAAAGCTCTACCAGAAGTATTTCTGGGCAGCAGACAGGTTTGCTACCTAAGCCACATTAAGGAACTGACTTGGGCACATCATATAATGGCTTCAAGTACTTTAGTTTCTTTGAGAACCTAAGCAACTTGAGCAATGCTCTCTGTGTCTTAATAAGGTGGCTGGCTGCATTTCCATGTTAGGTATTACTCTTTCAGAAAGCATTCAAATTTCAATAAATTACCTTAAATTCTGTGGTGTTTATCTCCTTTAAAACCACTCAATTATACAAAGAAATGCAAAACCAGCAGTAAAATTCCCCATTAAGAAGGTGCCTATCAATAAGCTTATCACTAATCAAAAAAGTAGGTAAACTGTCTTCCCACTCTTTACCCTCACTAGCAGTTCACCTTCACAAAGCAGTATTGAGTGTAAGGGAGGTAGAGCAGGGGTGCCATGCAGTCTTGTGGCCTTGAAAAATGAGAGAAAGAACAATCTAAGGAAGTAACCAAAGGACCAGGTTTGCCTTTTCAGTACAGTCTCTGCACCATGGCACCAGGACATCTCCCAGCACTTCATCAGAGGCCTCGCATGCATTCAAAATTCACAGTGCATAGGACACTCGGCCTGCCTACACACCTTTAACCACCACGTTTTTTTTTTTTAATGAGCATTGGCTTTCATGTGGTTTGAAGACAAAAGCTTATTCAGGGTTTTTGTTTTCTGAGAAGAAAAGCTTGGTATTGAGCAAGCAGTTAAGTCCAGTACTGGACAGACAAGATGATATAAGCTCATTTCTCTCCCCTCCAAACTGGGCTGAAACCAAAGAGTTAGACTTTCTTCTCCAAACTTCCTTGTCCTCAAGGTATACAATTATCCTGTCTCTCAAGTCATTCATAAAGAGCAGACAGAGGTTGAAGCTAGGGAAAGAGAGATATCCTTCCAATTTGCTGAGGTCCCGAGTACTAATAATAGCACCAAGAGCGTGTTCTCCATTATGTTTGGATTCAGTCTCAGCTGATACATTTGCAACCAGATGCAGCATCTAGATAAATTCAGAATAAATTCAAAACCTTCAACGGCTTAAAACAGGACACTTCATTTACTTCACAGTTGTGGGATGCTCCTGCCTGCCCTGGCTTTTGCCTCAATGAGCTTTACATTCTGCACATTAACTTGCAGTTCAATTCAGGATGCTGGGCACACATAAACTTTGCTTTTTACTATTTCAATATAATTACAGCTGCATGCATTCACACATGATATAAAAATACTAGTATTCAACTTGTGGCATTAAATATAAAAAGTAATTCATTTTCTCATTACTACCATCCCTTATAGCGGTAGGCATTGGTCTTCTCTGAGAGTACCTTTTTCCCTCCTTACGTCCCCAGGCAGCAGTAACTATTTATGAAAACACTGACAGAATTTTGTTCATCTGAAGTAGTAAAGGACAGCAAAGCATAAATATAGTAGAAGCATCCCTTGGAAATTCTTTTGGTTTAAATAGTATCAATTTGCATTTAACTAACACATAGGATCAGATGTCATTACAGTATGAAGAATCATCATGAAATTTCCAACTTCTCCACACTTTTCCAATAAATTCCAGGTCTCCATCATAACAAAGCAGAACAGTGAAAGCATCATATAGCAGAAAATGACAGTCACATTTAGCACCCCTAATCTCACCAATTTCACCCGATTCAAGTAAAATAGAAGTCATTCACAAGCTTGAGATCCAAACCTGAAACAGCAGACAATTTATGATTCTATAGATAAACATTACATACGGATTCCAGTGTTCTTTGGAGATCTTGTATAAACTGCCAAACATAATTGGTAGAATTTTATCAATGTTCTCCTCAATCAGGCTAAGAATATACTCGTTATTCCAGAAGTACAAAGCTCTTTCTGCAACCTGAAACACAAAGTTCAGGGGTCAACTGCCACAAAATAAAATTACTACAAGTTTGGGTGGGTTTTTTTTGTTATTGTTTTGTTGTGTTTTTTTTTACCTGAAAATGTGAACTTGACACACACTTGGATATTTGCTTAAATAAAGGCTCTTCTATTTTTTTGAATTGTGTCGGTTCTATTACATCTAAGATTTCTTCAATTTCACCTAAAAACATTACCTGTTTGTAGAAAAGAAAATTATCAAACAGCATGAGAATGTTTTATATCGCCCTTGTAAACAGAAACAAAATAGAGCTTATGCATTAGTCATGACTCCTGCAAAGAATGCTGTCAGTAATTACAATGCTTTAGACATCCACACGTTTTTTGCAGCCTAAAAGAAGTCAATCATCAGCTTCAGCTACCAAGTTACAGCTCTCATCTTGAATTTCTTCTTTTGTGTAAATGCTCTAAACACTTCACAGAGCTGCTTCTGCAGAATATATATTTTTTTACAGTTAAAACACCACTAGAGCATTTTACTTCAAGAGTAGCTTTATAGATTATCTCCAAAGTAACTTCTGAACTGATAAATAGTTAATTGCCTGGTTTAAATTACAACCAGCAGAACACTACACTGGTGGCACAGCAAAATTTAACACCATTTACACAAACAGGGACAGCAGTGTTAAGCGACCCCACTTCCAAGGAGCTGTTGAGGGTAGGATCTGGTGGCATAACACTCCTGATTTTTAAACTCAATAACCACATAAAAGAAACAGAAATGTTATCCCAAACCATTTAAAGTTATTGCTATAGTCCATAAAAAGGATGTATGTATGCCCTACCAGACTTGATACATCAAATGCTAAGCCTGTGTCTCATCACAGATGACTACCTCCAACCTGGTCTATACCAACTAAAATACTTCACACCTGAGAAAATTATTTCTCTCTCCAATCTTTTAATTGGAATGCAACTTTTAGTATATAACAGTAAAACCATAGTAAGAACAGACATGCTACACAGTTGCATTGAGTTGCATGACAAGGATGAGCACCTCAAGAAGCTTCAAGAACTGCAAGTTTTCTGCAGGATCTCTGGAAAGCACAGAGGATGCAAGGTGTATGAACCTGCCACACTACATTTGACACATCATAGCAGACACCAGAAACAGACAAAACCAACCTCTTTCTGACTGCAAGTTTTTGGCCAAAATTTGAGTAGTCCTCTGATTACCTATATGAAAAATACAAAGAAGTTAAAATAGAACAATATTTGNAAAAACCAAACCAAACAAACATTTCGGAAACTTAATTAGAAAATACAGCCCCCAGGAGGAAGCCAGGGAGAACGCAGGACAAACAAAGGCTGGAGGCCCGTTTCCTAGAAACCAACATCTGACATGTTATCTAAATTACAAAATTAATTCTGGATAAAAGAGGAGGGGGGAAAAAAAAAAGCCATAGCTGTATCTTTTGGAAGAAAAAATATTCTGAGAGTGTTATAAACTTTCATTCTGATGAAAGAACCTTCTCTGTTTTTAGGATATAACAGCACCTAGTTCATCACATCCAACTGTAAAATTTGAACATCTGGGGGTTGCCATGTTGGTTGCTTTTTTCCCCCATCTTCCCAGCAGGCTGTTTCATTCACAACTATGTGTACTATATAAAGTGACTTCCCAGAGAAAAAGTACCTATGATTTCAAGTGCCCACAAGTCTTTATCCTAGGATATTCACAAATCTTGCTACTACAAAACTGAACGTCACTTCAAATGATGCTGAGCAAATGTAGAAACATTGGGCAGCTGGTAAATCCCAATGCTCAAATCCACAGAAACAAGGCAAGTTACACGGGAAGAAATTCCTTAGGGAGCCTTGACCATACAGTTCCACCCTAGCTGGCTGAAAGGTGCAGGCACCTGAAATACCAACACCAACATCTGACACCTGACAAAGGAGCAGGAAGCCTGGGTCAGCCGACACAAGTGACAACTTTGCCACCTCTCCAAACTGCTCGTCTGGTTCTGACGTGGCATCCTTGCTGCCTCCGTGGACAGAGCAGGAGATATGGTGTAGATGGCATGGTGAGGGGTAGAGGAGAAATTTTAAGCTCTTCCATTTCACTGCAGTTAACCCATTTGNGGATGCAAGGTGTATGAACCTGCCACACTACATTTGACACATCATAGCAGACACCAGAAACAGACAAAACCAACCTCTTTCTGACTGCAAGTTTTTGGCCAAAATTTGAGTAGTCCTCTGATTACCTATATGAAAAATACAAAGAAGTTAAAATAGAACAATATTTGAGAAGATTAAAGAAAAAAAAAAAAAAAAGGAAGTATTAGTTTCCTTTTCCTTATCCAGAGGGTCAATGAAGGCTGAATACAGCTAAATGTAGTTACACTGGAAATAAATACTGTGCTGTCTCACTTAAATATTTAAGTTATCATAATAATTTAGACCTTTATCACTTTCAGAAGCCTTTGATTATGCATTCACATTCCACTCCTATCCCAGTACATATATTGATAGGATGCTGATAAGATCAAATCACCACAGGATGAAGTTAACTCCCCTGTAACTAGATTTCCCAGAATAGTTTTTGCCTTATACTCCTTCACACTTTAAGGAAGCACCTGTCTTGGCATCAAGGTTTGAAGGCCAACAGCCAGTGCTATACAATGACTGCACACACAGGGCTGTATATAAGATGAGCAATGGCCTCCG
>VWZY01012832.1:233586-245181 GCA_013399075.1 Chloroceryle aenea | reverse complement strand
GGAAACTTAATTAGAAAATACAGCCCCCAGGAGGAAGCCAGGGAGAACGCAGGACAAACAAAGGCTGGAGGCCCGTTTCCTAGAAACCAACATCTGACATGTTATCTAAATTACAAAATTAATTCTGGATAAAAGAGGAGGGGGGAAAAAAAAAAGCCATAGCTGTATCTTTTGGAAGAAAAAATATTCTGAGAGTGTTATAAACTTTCATTCTGATGAAAGAACCTCCTCTGTTTTTATGATATAACAGCACCTAGTTCATCACATCCAACTGTAAAATTTGAACATCTGGGGGTTGCCATGTTGGTTGTTTTTTTCCCCCATCTTCCCAGCAGGCTGTTTCATTCACAACTATGTGTACTATATAAAGTGACTTCCCAGAGAAAAAGTACCTATGATTTCAAGTGCCCACAAGTCTTTATCCTAGGATATTCACAAATCTTGCTACTACAAAACTGAACGTCACTTCAAATGATGCTGAGCAAATGTAGAAACATTGGGCAGCTGGTAAATCCCAATGCTCAAATCCACAGAAACAAGGCAAGTTACACGGGAAGAAATTCCTTAGGGAGCCTTGACCATACAGTTCCACCCTAGCTGGCTGAAAGGTGCAGGCACCTGAAATACCAACACCAACATCTGACACCTGACAAAGGAGCAGGAAGCCTGGGTCAGCCGACACAAGTGACAACTTTGCCACCTCTCCAAACTGCTCGTCTGGTTCTGACGTGGCATCCTTGCTGCCTCCGTGGACAGAGCAGGAGATATGGTGTAGATGGCATGGTGAGGGGTAGAGGAGAAATTTTAAGCTCTTCCATTTCACTGCAGTTAACCCATTTGGCAGACCTTTCCTTACTCGTTCTCCAGGCTCTCAAGGAGTGAGATAGCATGAATTAATTAAATTTGCTTTTCTAGGTTAATAATTTAAAGTAGTCTGTGTAAATAAACTTTAAACCAAGGGCCCTTTTCTGTTAACTAGCTTGTAACTGAATGAGTCAGTTAAAAAATGCAGAATTTCAGTAGTATACAAGAAACAAACCGGAACATTTACAGATATAATAATAGCTCATTCTGCCAACCCCTTCCCATCCCCCAGAACAATGCAAGTAAGCCAAAAAATTTCAGACAAGCCAAAGAAAAACTGTGAGAACTCACCTTACACCCCAAACTGGAGCATGAATTTACTGGTCTCTAAAGCATAAAACTGAGTTAACCGGAAGAGTCCAGGTCCCAGCACTTGTTATTGTAAGACTGTTGAATATACTTTGCTTCAGAGATTTGTATTCTCAGCTTCATAAAGAAATAACACGTTCTACGTGGGGACCTCAACAAGATACTTATTTCTTGTTCCTTAGAAAGAATATCACTTTCCAGCTTAACTATGCTGTTATATTAGAAAGCTGATATATGCACTTTTATGTTCAAATTTTTTATTTGAAGAAGGATACAACATGACTGCAGATCTGATATCTTGCTACTCTTACTACACACAACTTTTAAGATTAATATTCTTTCTGAGCTACAGAAGTCCCATAAAAGTGACTTTCAACAGTAGACACCTGCTAGAAAACTTATCTTATGGATAAGGACTTCATGTTTAGCCCTATTTCTTCAATATAAAGGCCACTGCACTTCGCAGGGTTAGGTAACAAACCATTCTTGTCAGCTCTGCAAACATCAGAACTGACCTAAGGCAGACTACCATAGCTACAAGAGCTCAGATTGAATGTCCTCTAAATTGACCCTGACTGACAATTCCTGC
Source organism: Chloroceryle aenea (assembly GCA_013399075.1). Taxonomy (NCBI): domain Eukaryota; kingdom Metazoa; phylum Chordata; class Aves; order Coraciiformes; family Cerylidae; genus Chloroceryle; species Chloroceryle aenea. The sequence goes on along the minus strand of VWZY01012832.1, from coordinate 243,419 downwards.
CAGAAAAATAAGAGTAAGGTACTCATGAAGGCAGCTATCTGATGGAATTCTTAAAATATTACTTGACCTAAAGCCCCAAAATAATTTCAAATGCTATCTCATCAGTTGCTCCAAATTTTAACATTTATTTTTCAATCATTTCAGAAAGTTTCTTAAAGCTTCACTTCCTTATCATCGTACTAAATTTTACTCCTTTATTAAGCCAATTTTACTATTGCCCAGGAGTAATCACAGAATAATTGTGGACCTTGTAGATCACTGAGTCCAAACATAACTACAAGAAGAAATGTAATGAAAGAAGAAAGGTAATGACCAAAGCAAGCAAAGGCAGTGACTCTGTAGTGGGTTTACATCTTCTCCATTCTAAATGACCTTCGCTGATTACAAGGCATCCAGAATTGTACATATTATAGTCTAGATGAAGTCTCCGAATTGCATTATGGCAATCCTACTTCAAAAGCCCTGCAATATTCATTTAAAAGTTTGGGCTTGGATCCCGCATCACAGTTCTGTAAATTAATCTCAGGAAGTTCTGTGTCATGTTGTCACTTCATTCAGTCTCACAGGTTTTTATGTAATACTACACATTTTCTGCTCACATGTCAACTTTTAACTGCCAAAATTCCTGGGCTGTTTCATCGCTTGGCTTAAGGGATAAGGCACATGCAATTCCTTTCTCCTTCCCCTCTCCAACAAAATAAGCTTATTGACCAGTATAGGTGCCAACACTCCAGTGCAGGGGGAGATAAAATGCTTCAAGCAGACAAGGCCAATTTATAGACAGTCAGGCAAATCACCTTCCACTACCTAGAGAATAACTTGTCTTCTGATGAGAAACGTCAATATGTTGGCTGTGAAGAAAACAAGCTTCCACTGAAAGACTGCTGAAGATCTATATTGTTTCCACAAAGCTATTTGTTTTTTTCTTTGTAGAAAAACTGAGATTTTGCAGAAGCTCTTGCTTTTTCTATCACAAAAAGGGATAAAGTATTTGAATATCAGCATACCCCTAACAGAGAGATTTCTGACTGTCCAACTACAACTAGTTTCTGTTCTAGCTGGTCTGACATCAGTCTGTGTCCCCGTGAGCTGCTGCCCTGCCCTGAGCCTATATTCCTCTTTATGGGCATTGCCAAAATCCTCGCACCAAGTGCTGCAAGCCTCTCTTTTCAGCTGAGCTGTCAATAAGTATCATGGGAGGTTCAGTCTGGCAAAAGCCACTGCTGCCTGAAGCACCTGAATTACAACTGCCAAGAGGCACCCCAGTAACCAAAGAGATGGAACAAACATTGCATTTGGAATTTCAGAGTTCTTCCTGTCTAAATAAAGTATTGTTTTTCTTTCCAACTTTTATTTTGGGACTGTTTATTCCCTAAAATATTTCAGCTTTATGCAGTGGCTAGGCACAAGTTATCAGCACCAAAAAAATATTGAAATTTTAGTTTTTCCCAGGAAGGAATACAGTTGTTACACACTTTCTCGTATGAGGTAATCTGCATATCCATGGTTCAAAGTTTTATTTAAATTTTTGCTCTATCTTGGTTACAGGTTACAGATAACTGCCCTTTCAAACACAGTTTTTTCTTAACAACTGTTCTAGATTTAAAATATTTCTAATCTGAAAAACAAAACAAACAAAACAAAAACCAACTAAAACCAAAATCTCAAAAAACCCCAACCCCAAGCCTCTGGAACTTTCATCAGGACAGCACAGATTAAGACAGAACTGCTATAAATTTTTAAGAAATGACACTAAACATTTAATTGAAATTAAAAATGGAAAAACATTGAACTGAAAAACACTTACAGGCTCTGTTAAAGTTGTATCTTTCTCCAGGAACTGTACAACACAATAGGCGAGCTAGAATGTAAGACACATGATTATTTAGTTTAAACAGACACTGTTTGGACACTGCAGCATAATGCAATAATCACAACATATAACGGAAGCACTTCAGATCAGTGGGTGGGGAACAATCCAATCCAAAACACCTCTACACAGCCATTTTAAATTCTTCCCAAACTAAACAAAACAGCAATTAAAGCAGTAAGATATACAGGCTGCCTCTGTCTTACAAAAACTTCCTGCATACCAAAAATCTGTTGGTTTTTTTTTTCATCCTGGAAGAAAATTACTTTTAAGCTTAATTTCCCTAACTTCAGATCCAATATCCAGACAGACTTTTCCTTTATTAGCATGACAAAGCTATTATTTTTCAAGCTTCTCTATTGGCTGAAAAAATGTGATACTTCCAGTCAAAAAAAAAGGAAAAAAATTTACACCAGGTTTGAGGGAGCACACATTGCTCAAATACTAGACATCTACAGCACGCAACATTCAGTGATAAGATGACAGGTGAAATAATTTTAAATGTATTACATGGCCACAAGAGACCAGGGAGCACCTGTCCAGATGAATGTCCTGTCCCCAGCAATAGCCAGCAACAAAAGCCTGTAGAGGAGCATATGAAGTGGGGGAAGCACAGTGGATTCAGTCACCGGTATGCGCTCTCAGCGTCTAGTGATTTGTGTCCAGGGGTCTTCTCAGGTCGAAGTGTGATATTATATGTTCTATATTTACTTAGAATTTAGTTACTTAGCACACAGTTAAGTAACTAAACAATTATACCTCTGTCTGGTACAAAAACCATACAATAATCCTATTACTAAAGTAGCTACAATCCTAGATTCCATTAAGATTGATTTTAAGTCATCAGTGTTTTTCCTCTCACCATGCAAAGCAAATATAACAATTATTTACATGTGTTATATGTACATTGCAGTGTTTAAACACTTAAATTCAAGCACTACCTTTCTCTCTCTCTTTTTTTTTTTTAAGCTTTTATCCCAAAGCAGATAATTACAATGCTGTAATTACAAAAGGTTTAATTTAGTTCTTTTACCCTTACCCTTAGGCTTATATGTGTAGAATCAAAAAAGTAATAAATGTCACACAATAATGTCATGAAATCCCATTATATATATTGTAGAGTAAATGCTTTACTGTTCAAAGACACAAAGACTCAAAAGTCAAAGCCTTAAAGATGAATTAAGTGTAGGCTAAAGTTGTACAGCAGCAACAAAGCAACCAGGCCACTCCCAGTTAGAATGCAGATTTGACGCTGGTTTACACCTTCTGGATACAACAAACCCAGGAACACACGGTGCTGAAACTGCACACGGCACTAGTGCTTTATGAAGGGATAGACAAGCAGCCTGGGCAGCAAAACAAATGCTACTTTCAGGTACAGAGTACAGCTGAATTAATAGGACCCTTTCAGGTACTGATGAACCAGATTAAACATACTACAGAAAAAAAGAAGAATCGCTTGCCGTTACTGATCCGTCAGCGAGAATACCTTTGGCGAGTGACTGGTCCCTTTCGTGTCACTGACTTACACCATGGACCAGCCTACTGCACAGCCACAATTGCCAAAATACGTCACAAAGGCAATTAATTTATTTAAAACTTTAGATGAAAATTAGGAATTAACCAAATTCTTGCCCTGATACTGCTTGTAGATTATATATTCATAATGATTTCACTTTAATTAGAAACTCATTTCCTTGTATCTTTAGTCTATAAGGAGCTGTATTAGTGAGCAAAGCAATTGAAACAAAGCAATTGTTTTAATTAGCCACAGCATAATTATTTGCAAGTTTGCATCAATTGATTCAATATTCAAGTGCTTTATGTCTGGAAAGGATACACATTATTACTCAAATAAAATGCTGAACGTCTGTGCCCAGTACCAGAATGGAAATCGAATGAAGAACTGCAGCATTTTGACAGCATGTCATGGATCTACATAATTTCTGGTGGATCCAGAGAGTTACTAGACATTTCTGCCATTTATATCCAACATTCTTCTCCCCTCCCCACAACTGGTATGGTTTTAGAAATAAAAAAGCACTTCTGAAATAAGTACATGGCCATAATCAAGGTTCCTTTATACACAGCATTTAGGTTACATAAAGGAAGTGATAAGAGCGCAAGGTCCTGGGATTAAATGAAGCTTAAAGTGTGACAAGACTAGCAAGCAAATAAACTTCCCACTTCAGTTGACATGACTTTGACTTGCTGTTATATTCTTTTACTTTTAATATATATTAAATATTATCTCAAAACCAACATTTAGACAGAAGATTTGTAAAATCTTATTAAAAAAAGCAAAAGAAAAGGAAAAAATCCCAACAAAACAGTGACCAAATCTGCAAATATTTTTGAATATTGTTGTTATAAGACATACTGCTTTAATTTCATTAGTTTCAAATGCAGATATAAAAACCCCACCACTCTTAAAAATAGGCAAAAGCTCACCTGTGCATGAAACAAAGCTAATCCCTTTGCAGTATGCATGGGAATCAGAACTTTCATAAGGAACTGTTTGTGTTCTGCTTTCAGTGGCAGTGCAAAACCATTGATAATACTGAAAAAATGAATAAGCAGGATTTAGTTTTATTGATAAATATTTTTTTCTTAACAAGTAAAGAATTTCTTTAAATTTAGAGTCATTCCATTTCTGATTCAATTTCTAAACCTGATTATTTTGAAGCCATAAAACAGCTCTACATATATGCACAACTTTTATAATGCTAGTATCACATGAGTTTAGACTCTTAGTAGGACTCCCAGAGAACCATAGTAGAGGTCAAATAATACTCATTAGATGAGCTGAAGTATTTTTATTGTGAGCTCCATTAGTTAAGATCATATACAGTAAGTATTGCTACCCGATTGTAAAACTTAAATTCATCAGGATCCATTTCACTGACAATCACTTGCAACTTGTAAAGTATAAAATAGATTGCATACACTTTTGAACTAATTTAACAGTGCAGTTTGAACATTTGTTCTGTGATTGTTGAACAACCTTTACCTCCAAAACCGAAATTAAAATGTTGTCACACTGATTCAATAACCTTATTTTTAAGAATTGAGGAGTCGTAGAACAGAAAAGTCCTTCAGGAAGAGGTTATGGTTCTCCCTCCACCCCCCTACATTTTAGGTAAATCTGAGAAAAATTAACAGTATCACTTTAACTTGATTTTCATGAAGATTTGTTCTGCAATAGCTCCACAATGTTTGGATTTTCAGTTAGACCAGTAATATTTACCAGTACTTATTTCTACTGTAAAATACATGTGACAGTTTTGGAAAAACAATAAAATACTACCTCAAAAAACTTCAAAGTCAACAATTAAATCAGTGAAATAGTATTTAAGAAAACCACAGAACAAAATACGACACCAAAAACCACACAACAACAAAATAAAAAATAATCATAATAAAAAACCCCACACAACCTCCAGCACAAGGCTTTCCTGAATACATTTTAAAGAAAATGAGCCTGCTGAAGATCAAAGCATTTCATTCAGCATGAGGGCAAAAGTTAACATTCATTTTCTGAATCAAAGAACAAGTCATCTATCAGACAGAAGATAAACAAGAGTAGATATTCCTGACAAACAAGGACCCTTGAGAAATATTTTACCTGTCATCTTTAAAACTTGCACGGAAAAAGTTTATACTCTAAAACCTAATTTGATATTCACATGATAACCCAGGCAGTATTAGATTATATCACCGACTGCACCTCATCAGTCATTACTGCAATAATTCTTTCCCCCCATCCATTCCCAAGGCACGTAAACTAAAGCAAACACCCACAATAACATTGATATTTTTCTGTGTTAGACAAAACTTACCTTCCCAATATCTCAAGAAGTTCAGCTACACCATTGAAGTGCTCTGTTTCATATATAAACCTGTTACAAAAAAACACAACCATCAAAAACTGAAACAGAGGATCAGGGATTCCAAAGAAATAACCTTTAATAAGTTCAAAATATTTGAAAGCCAGATCACAGACCCAAACCAGGTCTTTAATTTTGAGACTAAATGACTGCAGACCCTGACTGTGAAGGCAAGATAGAATGTTCCTCTGCCTAGTCACATACACAGAGAGCATACCTGAGGAAAATGTTGTTAATCTGTTTCCTGATGAATGCTCTTAAACCGAGGAATTTTCCATAAATTCGATGAAGAACAGTCTTTAGGAAATCACGTTCTCGTGGGTCTTCACTATCAAAGAGCTCCAACAACTTGAAAAATTAAATTGAAATGTATTACTTTTGGAAGTTATTTTGTTATGTTTCAAACTGATTTGAGTTCAAATATTTTCTAAACCAGATTTTTAATAAAGTTTATGTTTGTTGGGTTTTTTTGTTTTGTTTTGTTTTTTTTAAGTCAGCCCATCAGCTTTATTCCCTTCAAAAGTCTACATACAACAGACAACAAAATCCATTCTAACAACTATTATACTACGAAAATGAAATTGTAAGAATGAGATTATCAAACCTTAGATAAGTGGTTTATACTTGGGTCTTTAAGAAATCAGAATTAATCAAATTTGTGCCAGTTATTTAAAATTTCTTCATTAAAATCCTGTACTGCCCATATCAAAAAGCTACTTGTGTCTTAAGATTAAGGAAAAGCATTCCTATGTAAGAAATTTCACAATTAAGGATGTACTAGGGAGGGTGTCATAAAATAAGCATAAGATATGCATTTTTAACTGATTGTTTGCTAAAAAGATTAAATGCTTCAATAAGCTAGCATGATATTCCACACACTTTTTTCTTGTAGTTTTCCAAGGGTACAGAAAGGACCATACTCACTTGAAGACATCAACAGATATTCCAAACCCATTCTATACAATTATTTTAATTATTTTTTTTTCCTGCATGTGCAAGTAAGAGCATATTCAGAAACACTAACTGCCATAAAGAAGTTAGTAACTTAGCTCAAGGAGTCACTACAGTCTCATGCTCAGATCAGGTCTGAGATCTTAGGTATGTCTACACCAGCATAAGGGACTGGAAACAGATGTTCAGGAACTTTGTTCAGACTCATTTCGTTCTTATATTTAGAAGGAATTCCTCAGGGTCACTAATCTGTTTTTTTCCCCATATATAGCTAGCTGTCCAATTTATTGTCTTGCTCTCTGCAGAAAGATCAAGTGAAATGTCAGAAACTGAAACTCTGCAGCACAGCTCTTAAGAATCACAGCTCAATTAGTCAATTGGATACCCACAGTCCATGGTTCAGCCTAAATTTTGTTGGAAAGTCAAATAAAACAGAGGAGGAGGAAAAACATACACGAAAACAAACAAGAAGAAAAAACAATGCAGTCACTGGAGGTGGGGAAGGAAAGTGTCCATCTATGTTTTTACTTTTCATTGCTGAAGTGTGATGGCCTGCCAGCACTCACTCTTCAGACACTAAGATTTTCCTTGACAAACAGTATTTTGACATGTTAAAATAAAAAGAAACAAAAACAAATCCCCATTGAGCTGACCTTGAACAAAAATTGCTATGGTATTCTACAGCCGAAGGTATATTTAGTAAGAAATCTCACTTCACTTTCTTGTTCATAGTTACTTTGCATGGTAAAGCATGATGTTCCTATGTATTTATGTGATTTTATTTTTTTTTTCCTGTGGTTAACACATTACAGTAAAGAGAGTGATACTATCTAGTCATAAGTTATGGAATGCATTTCCTGTAAAGTAAACATAGGAACTTTTTACAGGAAAAAAGTTTCATGTAAGTTTTCCCATGCTAAATTTATGAAACATAAAAGCACTATAATAATGACATTAGAACATTGTTGAAGTTATAAATCATTAAAACCACCACTTGTATTTACAAATTACAAATATCTTGCATTGCAAAGCACTGAGGTTGATATCTGAAAACAAAGTGTTTCTGAAGTTACTAATTACATATAGTCTGTGTGGTGTGATGTGCTGTTTATTTAGTGTTTGGCAGAAAGCACTGTTGAACCAACTAAAATGTAACCCTGTGTGAATATGAAACCCTTGCTGTACAGTCACCTGATTAATTAAGCTTGGGAAGTGACCATTAAATCTGAGTATGGTAAAACTACTTACCTGCTGTACAAATTTCTGGTCAATATATCGCTTTGCAATGCTTGGCTGAAAATCCGGGCTCTCCAAAAACCTCAGGAAAAATTCATACACCAACTATAAACATTGAAATGAAAATTCTGAAGTTAGTAAGTACACCATAACACAGATCTCAACCCCACCAGACCACAAAGGCAGTGGTTCTATTCATATGCTTCAAAGGTACAAAAGGAAACTGACGCCTAACACAGCACTGTGTAATCACAGCTTCTACCAGAATTTACTGAAAGAATTACAGTAAATATCACAAAGACCAATTCCCAGAAGAGTTAACAATTAATAATCTACTGAAAAATCGACCAAAACCAAATTCCAAGTATTACATATATTCACATTTCATACTATATTATGTATTTATGATGTAGGAACAAGTTATAAAACACTTAACGCTGCGGGTAAAATTAAGTGCTCTAACATCACATAATTCCTTAAACAGATGAAGAAACATCTGCTAAGTGTTCCTGAAAGTAAGTTTCAGCCACAAACTCCAAAAATGAAATATCACATGAAAAAGTTGAATGAATATGCAGAAACCTTTTGGCTTAACATCAGGTTAACCAGATTTTGGCTTAACATCAGGTTTCTTTATCCTAGACACTCAGTTCAAACAGCAGGACCCTCTGCAGATTTATCTTCAACATCCTTTCTATTTCGTAGTATATTATTTCTATTGAGTTCAAGTCGCCGTTCACTATGATCCTACAATGCCCTCAGATGGAAAACCAGACAGGAGCTAGAGCTAGCGAGGGCTTGAGTTAGCAAAGAGAGCTATGAAGAAGCCAGAGCACAAGTCCCATATTTTGGGGATCATCAGAAGTCCAAGACACAAAATACTGTACTTCTATAATAGTGGCAGATTTATAAAATATGTAAGATATCTCAACTAAGAATTGAGGGGAAGGTTGTCTTACATTTAAATACATTCATGGCTGCTTATGTTTCCAATGCTTATTTCTTAACTCCATGTCAGTTAAACGTCCGATAAGTAATAGTGCTAAAGTGCAGTTTAGATACACAAAGACATGACTGACTGGACTAAGTAAAACCCACACAAGAGCTGTGGTCACGCACACAGGCTTGTATTTCTACTACTACCACTATGAGCACTTCTTAAACTAACAGCCAACACATGAGTAATCCATAATTACAACTATGAAGTTCACTTGAGAAGCGCTCAACATTAAGTACATTTTATCTAGAACATTTGAGGTGGCAGTGAGTTAGGCATAGCTTCAAGGAGGGCAGGCTCTGTCTGCAGAGAAGCTCAGAAACACAAGATCCCCTTCACTCTTTCTTTTCTTCTGACAGATTGTAGCAAGAGCTTTTCCTATCAGCTATTTACATGCATACATGTTTCATATCACAGAACTGAACTAAACCCAAGCTTCCCTGTACAGCCTTAATTTTTAACAGTTACACAATAGGCAACAAAGGACAGAATTTCTTTGTAACAGCCAATCCAGTAATATAATTCTAAATACTGCCACGCTCCATCTTCTGTCTTAGAGATCAGTAATATCTTCATCACTGACAAACTGTGCACAAGTCTGCGGACAACACCGATATGTGTGGTGCAGCTGACAAGCCTGTGGGATGGGATGCCAACCAGAGCGACCTGGACAAGCTTGAGAAGCAGGCCCATGTGAACCTCATGAGGTTCAACAAAGCCAAGTGCAAGGCCCTGCACCTGGGTCAAGGCAACTTTCAGTATCAAGGCAGGCTGAGGAATGGTGTAATTCAGAGCAGCCCTGAGGAGAAGGACTTAGGGGTACTGGTGGACAAGAATCTGGACATGACCCAGCAATGTGCACTTGCAGCCCAGAAGGCAAATTGTATCCTCA
>VWZY01012832.1:218413-233428 GCA_013399075.1 Chloroceryle aenea | reverse complement strand
CCACAAAAATGGTCATCAGGGTGGAACACCTCTCTTAGAAGAAAGGCTGAGAGAGTTGGGGTTGTTCAGCCTGGAGAAGAGAAGGCTCTGGAGTGCCTTTATTGCAGCCTTTCTTATTAACCCATTTTAGCTACTGAAAGATGGGTACAGACTTTTTAGCAAGGCCTCTTGCGACAGGTAAAAGGGTTGTGGTTTCAAACTAAAAGAGGGTAGATTTAGACGAGATATAAGGAAGAAATTTTTTACAATGAAGGTGATGAAACACTGGAACAGATTGCTCAGAGAAGTGGTAGATGCCCCATACCCAGAATGGATGGGGCTCTGAGCAAGTTGGAGATGTTCCTGCTGATTGCAGGGGTTGGATTAGGTGACCTTTAAAGGTCACTTCCAACCCAAACCATTCAATGATTCTACTGATCTTTTCAAGCTAGAAACTCGACAAATTTGTAGGTGGCTTTTACTGAAATGGGAAACATGGCTTAAGGGAGCCTTCACAGGGATTAATTTTGGAACTAAATTTCAATAAATATTTCTGTAATAAATTCCTATATTAAATATTTCTGTCCGTGACCACAACAAAGAATAATCACGTGTGATTACTGCTTAGGTTATCATACAATATTGGAAGCTACCACCAGGGAAAAAAAACCCAAACAAACAGAAAAAAAAACACCTAGAAAAAACAAACACACACAAACAAAACAAAAACCCCATAAACAAAACATATACACACAAAAAAAACCCCAACCAACCACACCAAGCAAACAAAAAAAGAACAACAAAAAATCATCACAAAAACAACAAACACTGAAACAAAACAAAAAAATCACCCTAAAAACCAAATAGGATGAAACTCAAGGATTACAAAGTCACAGTTACAGACCTAAGAACAAGCTCTGCTAAACATCTGCAAGCCTTTAATCTGAGAAAGCATTAACCATAGGATGACTAAGAACCATTTTCACAGTGGAGCTAAGGAAGTGACAAATGAAGTCCTGGGATATGCCGGGAAGATTGTGACAGTATAGAGATGAACAGTCTTGAGGAAATGTATTCAAAGCTGACAGAATACAGAGAAGCAGCCAGTAGAACTCTCATGGGATAGTGTGTCTTTTACGACTGAAGGCTAAATTTGCATGTGTTGTTTTCCCTGAGGGACAGCAGGAGGAAGAAGGACAATTATAGCTTCTTTCCATAAATAGATATGGGGAATGTGATAAACATCAAGCAGAAGAACTGAGTTAAAGCATAATGGTGTAACACCTTGTTACAAGCTGTCTAAGATTAAGCTTAGGATATCATACCAAGGTACCTCTCATCTACAATGTAAGATTCTCAACATGTGGTAACAAATCTATCAGTTACAGGTCTCATTTCTAACAGGGAGAGTCTGCATTAGTAACCATTTGAATACTTCATATAAACACATGCAATTCTAGAACCATGATTGCTGCTACTGTTCTTACAGAGCTTTCAGAAAAAGACAAACAACATAAAACAAACAAAACCAACCCCAAAATTCAGCTCTCAAAAATCCATTTTCTGGCATTGTAGTTTTCTGTACTGAAGGAGTATTTACACAGTATTTACGGAATTACCTAGCTTCCTGACAATCAGTGCCACTGCTCCTAGAACACGTACAGCTGGTAAAAAGGTATCAAATAACCTTGGAAATCCTTGGGAAACACATTAAGCTTTAAGCAAGGCATTTCAGGAAGCAAACTACAATGGTCATTTCTGGATAGTCAGCCTCTCCCCTCTTCTGTACCCTAATGCTTGCAAACTTGGAGGCATAACAACTACTATCATTTAGGGGGACAAGAATGGACTCCACCCACAACAGATACTGGTTGCTCCTACCTAAATAAAGAGACAAGGTCGCTCAACTTTCTTGACCTTAACTGAAGAATTACAATTGGAAACAGTACATCAGAGAACTGTTGGATGCATTTGCTTTGGTTCTCAAAATTGGTCTGCGTGGGTCAAAGAGCTATGAAATAGAACTCCTGTTACTTTCGTAATTCAATCTTCTTTCATGCAGAGACCACTAAAATATTACTACTTTAAGCTACCAAATCCACCAGCTTCAAAATACACAGTGGCTTTAATGCCAACCCATTTAACCCAGTTTGGTTGTTACAAACCATCCTGAGTACTGCTTTAAAGCAATGTTTTTCAAGTGGTACTCATTGTACAGAATGTCTAGTACACTGGTAACTTACCAAGCCATTAACTTTGATGTTATTTTATAGACAAATGCCAACACATTCAACCAGGTACGAGATTCAGATTTTTTTTTCTTTTCCCTCCAGAAAACTAGCTACCTGACTGCCAGACCAGGACAGAATGCTGAATTTGTTTGTAACTGAGCAATCACAAATCACAGCCAGCAAAACATCCACCCACTCCCCCAATCAGTTCTTTAGACTACAAACCAACAGTAAAAATCCACCTTGATACAGAGTGGGGGAATGGGTGTCACACCCACTTCCTCCATGAACAAAATTTGATGCTTCCAGCAGCTTTGTGCTCCTGAAGGGCAATTACTAAGTTATCAAACTCATTCTTCTGCTATCCAGTCACACATGAGCTTTACAGGGAAATAAAGGAGAGGAAAACACAAACTGTTTCTATTATGCTGCAGTGAGCAATCTATCCCAAGGACAGGGTGAACAACTGGTACAGAAGAGGGATATCCATAATCGATTATCAGGCAGCTTGGCCAAAATCCATTTAGAATAAGGCAAAGGAAAAAGCTGATAATAAAACTTCAAATAATACCATGAGCAACAAACATCTTTCAATTTCTCTTAGACAAGCCTAAAGCAGAAGTGAACTGGTCACAGAAACCACAAGTCTTTTTCTATAAAAAGAATCATGGTTTATTTATGACCTAAAGTGAACTGAGCTAACATTTACAAATTTTACTCCTGAGACACAGGGGGATTCTGAAGTCAGTAGCAGCATCATCTGACTGCAAGACATTTGCATAGTCCTTGCAACCTCTTACCCCTACGAAATGTGCAGTAGCTATTAATATTCTACCCACTACATAACTTTTTTTATTTAAGATACTACTGCTGGTAAGTTCAGCAACAAACTACTAGATATGAACTTGGATGATTACAAGTTTTTTTTAATCGGTTAAGCTTTTAACAGTTAATTGAAAAAAAAATATATTCAGCAGTATTGCAAGTCAATCATGTGATTGATACAGCAATGCTATAAAAATCACGAGATTGGCACAGGAGCACAACAATAGAATAATTAACCAACTGTTACCAAACAACGCCTATATTGTAAAATTTTTTGCATGAAGGGAGGGAAGAGGGTGGGAAGAATGAAGCAGTATCTATTTCCTTCTCAAAAGGCAAATAGTCAATTTTTTTCTTAATGTCACAAGAAACTGAACTGTTAACATTCACTTCTAATTTATTGAAATCACACAAAAAAGTTGCCCAAGTGCAGAAAGCAAACCTCTTACGTACAGGACATAAAAATATATGGGTATTTTAGGTAATTAACACATACATATACAATACTTTAACAGTGCAATCATGCCATTTTAACTCGCACGCAAAAAGATATTTCAGCAATTTGGAATACTTACATTCTTGTCCTTATTTAATGACATTAAGAAAAGCGGCACTTTTTTCCCCTCCCAAATATAGAAACTCCACTGTATTATAAAAGCAATTTTGAAATTCTTACCAAAGGCACAAAATTACTGAAGTATCAATTCACAGTTCTTGCCTTACCAGAAGGCCTAAAAATAAATGAATCCCATACCTGTATGTGGGGCCATGAGGCTTCAAGAGTTGGTTCATCTTCTTCTGGATCAAAATCTGGGTTATCACTAGGTGGAAGTGTTCTGAAAATATTAGAACTAATCTGCAAGAGAAAAAGAAATAAAATTGTTTGTGTAATTTTTTATTTTTAAAACAAATTTTTTTTAGGTTTCCACAGATCACAATCAACAAGGTACTGTTTTTATCCCAAAAATACATGAAACAACCCTTTTTTTTTTTTAAAAAAAAAGTAATATATTAAAATAGATTCTTTATTTTTCAATACCAGTAAATCCAAACAGACAGAAGTCTGCAACAGACCAGTGAAAATAAGAAGGGAACTTTTGTCTTAACTGGTTTACAAATCTGTAGCTAGACATGGTCATATTAAAAACTTCTTTTAACTTTCATGATTTTGGAGAAAATTTCAGTTTATCCTTAAAAAGAAGTACTCTCAGCTATGTGACACCAAGATCTGAGGCTTTATATAAAACAACAATCAAAGTAGGATTAATCAATTATGATTTAAACAGAGCTCTCTTCACATGTAAGGCAGACAATAACTTTAGAGTTCTTCACTTTACTTGATTTCAAGATATTTCTCACTTTCAAGAACTGAACAACAATCTACCATTTTCACCTTCTGTAATTGCAAGAGTTTTCAACCTTTTGGGAAGTCAGAAATACATAACAATGGTAACTTTGATTTAACAGTGAAAATATTGAGAAACAGTTACTTTAAGTGTGTTACAGTTAATATCAAATCAATTTCAAAAAGGGAAGTTTAAAAAAGTTTCTTTGGGGATTTTTGCAGTATATAGAAGTCTGGATAAAAGACCAATCTTTCAGATGTCAAAAGAGAAATAAATGTCATCTCTTCCGCCAAATGTAATATACTAGATTTTAAATCTCTTTAACATGAAGAAAAGAGAACATTAAGTTAATTTCTGCATTTTCTACTGTTTGTTTTTTTGTTTTTTTTTTTTCCAGAACAGGTTTAGCCCAACTTTTCCAATCATCTTTCAAATTCTTTAGCCTTTTCAAACAAATTTGTTTCAAATAGCTGCTTACCACTCAAGCTTACTAAACACAAAATAAAATGTATTTTTGCAGCAAATGCTACTGCACAGCTTCCTTGAAGTCTCCAAGGTGTTTGAAGAATCTTGCAAAAGGACTAGGAAATGTCTAGGAAAATGTCTAGGAAAGACACTGAGATGCTGGAACATGTCCAGAGGAGAGCTACCAAGCTCCTGCAGGGTTTAGAGAACAAGTCGTATAAGGAGAGGCAGAGGGAGCTGTGTATGTTTAGTCTGGAGAAGAGGAGGCTGAGGGGGGACCTCATCACCCTCTACAACTACCTGAAAGGAGGTTGTAGAGAGGTGGGGGTTGGCCTCTTCTCCTTAGTAACTTCTGACAGAACCAGAGGAGATGGTCTGAAGCTGCGGCAGGAAAGGTTTACACTGGATATTAGGAAGAAATTCTTTACAAAAAGAGCAGTGAGGCACTGGAGCAGCCTTCCCAGGGAGGTGGTTGAGTCACCATCCCTGGAGGTATTTAAGAAATGGGTAGACCTGGTGCTTCAGGACATGCTCTGGTGGCAGGCACGTAGGGGGTTATGCTGTATTTTTGAAGTCACGTTTGATCAGGGTATTTAGGTAGGGGTTTTTTTTAGATGTTTTTTTGTTATGGGTATGGTTGGATTCGGTGATCTAGAAGGTCCTTTCCAACCATGAATATTCTGTGATTCTGTGACTTTAAAAGGTTCTGAAGTCACCCAGCTGATCCTGCATAGAAGAATCAGCTGCCTCATTAAACAAGATATAAAGCTATTGCATAAACTGACTTTTCATTTCCTCCTAATGTGCTTCATTCTGCGTCCTGTCAGCACACGGTAAAGCTGTAGACACTGAGCAGAAGGGCGATGGTGTTCTCTATGGATGGACACTACGTCAGTCTCCTACTTGACAGTGCAGCAGGAAAAAAAACCACCAACCAACCAACCAACCAACACCCAAATAGTACTTTTTACTGTTGTAAAAACAAGAGACTTGGGGTTATGGAGCACAAAAACAAACAACTGTCTGGGGGAAAAGAGGGAATAACAGGAGTCTGAGAGAAAGTGAATTTTAACCAAGCCCCAAAACTAGGACTACAATCCTGGTTCTGTTATTTGACAGTGTTTACTCTTACTAGCTATTGAACAAAAAAAAACCCAGCATACAAATCAGTCCCCTACAAAGACTTCCCTACTTCTGCTTACAGGGCTTCTTGGTCATATGTCTTGAAAATTAATCCTTTTATTTCTAGATCCATCTTGCTGAACTGAACCAGTTATCCCTTTATCACAGATCCTCTGAGTACAGAATACAAAAACTTCAAGTCCAAAGCAAAGGTACTAACTCCTGAATATACTTCTGCACCAGAAACAAATAGCAAGCCTCTCAGCCACATCTTTAGAAAACTAATTTTATGATTTTCAGAGTATTCAGTAGTTATACTAGCAATACTGATCTCCTGAAAACATAGGAAACTCAGAATAAGCTGAGTTTATGTACTAGTCTGTCTATCTAAAGAATTGGTTCATTTACTTTGATATGTTTGAACTACTTTTGCTTCCTGTCTCATTTGCTTATTTCTAATGTCTTGCTAATAGTACTGATATAAAGTCTGGTTAAAAACTCCATTGTTTTATCTACGGGCAAATTCTTTTCTATATCCTCTCCTATTATTTAAAATATCTCTTTTCCTTTATAAGTGAGGTCTTGTCCTAAAACCATGATTTGTGAAATATGGATCATAGAAGGCTTTTGCAGGTGAATAGGTTTCCAGAGAAACTGACTGTTAGCTTTCTAAATTAAATCTCAGAAAGTTTTATAAAAGTGACACCTCACATGATGTATGCACATGGTAATGTATTAAGATACAGCAACTATATTTTATTAAAAACAAACTAACCACCAGAAGTCCCTTACTGTATGTATATTTCACAAGGAGCTACACATCTGGAGAAATTCTAGACTCAATTTCAACTTCTGAGCATGCAGACAGGGATACCTGATCTTTTTTTTAAATTCAGAATTCACAGCTTGTGCAAGCTGAAGGACATCTCTCATTTATGGTGGATCTTTATATGCTGGTGGGGAATTAGGAGCGCTTGGCAGGCACAAGGAGACAAAGCAGTAATGTGTACTGGATGAACATTTCTGTTATGCTCCCAAACCTGACATTTCCAAACAGCGAGGACACTTGTTTTAGATGACCTAAAAAGGAGGTGCACAGATCACTGGGCTACCCCTTCAAAACTATTTATAAGCAAAACTACGAGGGGGAAAAAAAAGAAAAAAAAAGAAAAAAAAAAGAAAAAAAGAAAAATCATGTTGCCTGGGGGCCTTGGGCACCAAAAAGATAGCCTACAGCATAGGTTTTCTGTGAATCTGCCTAAATAATTATTTTTTTTTTCCTTTGTGACATGAGCCATTATTGTGTGGTACAGGTCCAGAAGCTACTGTGGTAACAGAGACCATGTAGAGACCTTGTCACCTGCACAGACCTTGCCTATGCACTGGTCAGTAACAACATTTATTTCCTCTTGATACCTGTACTGGATTGTTGATTTTGCCTCCCCAAGACTTGAGCGACTCCAAGGAAACTGGGCTGCTTCCTCTGCAAGCTGGAGGAAAGGTGTCCCAGGCCTAGGGAAAAACAATGGTCTTTGGAAAGAAATTGGCTCCATTTCTGCCACTGATGCCATTCTGACTTTTTTCAGGGATTTTTTGTAGTCTGTTTATCCTTTACTACCAGTCGGATGGGTTTCATAAAGGCTGATTTCTACTTTTTTTTTGTTCAAAAAAAAAAGTACCCTTCAAACTCTGAAAAAAACTCAAATGATTCTTCTTTTAATGTAGTTACATTGAACAGCCTAAAAATTAAAAAAAAATATAAATATTTTAAGTATTATAGAAGTTTTGCTACAAAAGAAAGGCCTCAAGCCTGACACACATGTTGTTTGGAAGGACAGATTCATCCAGAGTTCTTTCTGAAAGCTGGTACTTCGTCCTAATTCACAGCAAAGACCTTTTCTGCTGCCAGTTGCCAAGGAGACTAGAAATACTATTCAGGCTTGGAGGGCTCTTTTGTCTCAAGGTCTGAAAAAGCTCTCACTGAGCATTTAATTTAAGGCCTTCCTCATTTTCTCTCATTTTAGGGAATAAAGAGAGATGGAAATTTGTCATGGAAGGAAACGCAAGCAGCCACAGAACTCAATCATTTGCACAATAACAATGACCTCAGAAAAACAGCTCAACAACACCTTATCTCCAAGAAAAGAAAACAATATAAAAGAAAGTCTTCCTTCAACAAGTATGATAGGCTAGTTAGTATACTCTTTCTTCAAAGAAGAGGCTAAAGAGGGCATAAAGAGTAAGAAAATATTGCAAGGATTCAAGCTTGTTGCCACCAGCAGAAGAGAGAAAAGACAAAGAAGTAAACATACTCTGTCCTTTCTTTTCTTGTGTAAAAAAGACTTCGGACAGAAACACAGGTCCACTAAAAAGAAAAATACACAAACCCCACCCCCCCACCCCCACCCATATCCTAGATCTTTTGTGAAACAGAGAGGCACATGGTGAAACAAGCAAAATGATTAAAAGGGTTTCAAATAATCATAACCCTTCAGTATAACAGCACAATTTCTAATCTTATTTATACTTAAGATCTCATCTTCCATATCAGCTGCTTACAGAAAAACAAAAACAAAACCAAACACAAACAAAGCCAAACAACCAAAACCAAAGAACCATACAACCTAAGCCAACAAAAACCGTAAGAAAGAATAGCTTTCATTGTATAGAAAACTACAGAAGTAGTTTGAACTAGTCTGCTTACATTTGCAATAGCTACTTTTAGACTCAGCACTGTGCCTACATAAACTTAGCTGAAGTTTAGAGAACCACGAGTCTAAATGCACTGGCACTAAAACACTTTTTTTTTTTTTAAACTTTTCAATCTTCTAGAAAGAAATAATTTACAAATATTTCCAATTACTGTCAAATGTCCTTCAGTTGTGTTTCCCATACATGGAGCATATGCATATCTAAGACATCACTTAAGTAGCATTTAAAACTGCTTTATAAAAGACCTGGGAAAGTCAGCAGACAATGACCACAAATATTCTGTTGCTTATTCAACAAGCCATTTGTAGAAATTGCACAGTACAAGTCATGCCGTGGTTTACAACTTGAGCAAACAACTTGGACTGCTTTAGCACAGCTCTCCAAGGCCAAAACAGTAACAGACATAGAACGTATTTACAAAGTAGGGTTGCTTTCCTACACCAGTCTTTCTGTTCACACTACCACCCGCAAGAATCCTTACCATAAAAAATTTAGCTCGTCACCCCACTACCATTCTTAAATAAACAAAGACAGGCAGAACCAAAATATTGCCATTTTCTGAATGGGAACAACTTCAAAGCTTACCCAGACTGCAAGCGTCTGCAGTATACCAGTTCTTTCATCTTAATTAACCTGAATGCATCATATTTCAGCTAATAATTAAACTTACAAGTTGTTTGTCTGTTTTTACAAGCCTTTCTAAACAATCTCATAAGCCAAATTATCATTAATGAATTATATTATATTGTATAAGCTGAATAACAAAGAACAAGTCTGAGTTAAATTGCATTAGAGTTGTAAACTGATTCATTTCAGATATTTTATTAAAATTCAAAACACAGTTAGAGCATTCTACTTACCATTTTCACTATGTCAGCATAAGCTGATTCAACAATCACTCCACGATTTGTTGAAACATATTCAACCAGTTCATTCAGTGTTGCTCTCTTAATTTCTTTGCTTTTCAGGTCTGAAACAGAGTCCATGAAGTCAAAGAGTATGCAACACTGTTGCAACTTCTGACAAAAAAGATCTTGCTGTTCATTGAAGGTGGCATCTGTAAAAGGAAGAAAACAAAACAAAACTGACACTTAAGTCTGTAGAAGGAAACTCAGGATTTCGAAATCTATTTTGTTGGCTAAAATTTGCATAGCTACTGTGTTGGTTTTTTTTAATGGGGAAGACTTAGCTTTACAGCCTGCAAATTCATGAGCAACGTTGTCAAAACTGAGAATACCTGTTTAAGCATGTTAGAATGAAACACCTGCCATTTGCAAGCTATGTCTCATACAAGAAATGATGTTTACTGCCATATGTTTATCCTTTCTTACGCAAATGGAGCTCCTGAATTAACTTTATTTGAAATACACAGAAATAAGCCAGTCCAACTCTCCCTCACCAGAAGCCATATACAGAAGCAGTGCATCACACTAACCTTCTATTCATCCGATTTGTCTCGTTCTGTTCCCTAATCCCTTATTATGTAACCTGCTTAAAAGCTGTAAAATCTGCTTTGAAGGAACCTTGTCTTTTTACCCCAATGCAAAATATTTCACATACTTTTGACATCATGTGATAAATGTTTCTCTTAAGAATCAACTCCAATATTTCAAAAAGATTAATCTTGATTTTTCATGCCTTGGTCTAAATAATTTATTACAATCTTAGTCATATAAGGTTTTCCAGCTTTTTGTTTGGCCTATCACTTTGGCTATGACTTCGCATTTTCATTTTAGAGCGCAGTTTGTCTGTAAGGTGATAAGCAAAATTCCTCTATTAGTATTTCACACGAGCTCTAAAAAAGGTGGATTAAGTACAGCACACTTCAAAAACTTCATACATCCTTAAAATATTGTAACTGTTCAAAAGTTGCACAGTCACAACAAAAGCAGCTATGGTTTTAACTTAAAGATGGGCTTAATGTGCCTTTCATTCTTGTTTTTACATCTTTGTCGGGGTTCTAAGCCATTACAGGAACACAGCCTCACCTCATCCATCAGTCAGTTGGGATTCCATTTGTTCTGGTCAAATTTTTTTTTTCCCAATTTTAGCTGCAAATAAGGAATGTTCTTTCCCTGAAGAAGTTTCAAGACTTCTCTATAGACAAGCTAATAGTCCCTTGGCTTTATTCATTCACTGCAGCAGTGATATCAGCACTGCTGTTTCATGAAGAAATTATGAAGACAAGAAAAAGGCAACTGCCTTGTAACACAAACTATTGAAAATCTTAAGTCTTACTTTAAAATCTTAATAAATCACAAAGATTCTCATACTTCCCTTTATTAGTTTTGGTTTATTCTAATTAAGCAAACCTAATTTTAAGTTTGGAAGTTTAACAACTCAAATACTCTTTGATAATGCCAGTTCCTCAAGTTTCTTACCAAAGCATTATCCATTTAGTGGCTGGAACAACAACAGACAACAGTGGTTTTAATATTCAGTAATTATCTGATAGAATTCTTTCGTTTCCATAAGCAAAAAGTAATTGCTAAAATGGAGTGAAACGCCTCACCGTAATCCCAGCTGCTCACTCTGCCCTGAAAGTCTAAACACCAGAACATTGTATTGTATTCCCTTTCCCAACAGACAGTTATGATCCTATTAACTGAGCATAACAATTTCAGTGAGCTTTTGAAAAAGCTAGCAATAAAAGAACAATTCATACTTTTTGAAGGTTAATTCTGCAATTTCTAACATTTTTCTTTTGAATAAAAGTCTTGCAAGATGCTTATTTCACTCAGATAACTACAAAGACATCAATTGTTACACTCTGCAAAATAATGAATATCAGCTGTAAAAACATTTGTAAGTTACATAACATTTCAGCTCAGATCTTCTAATATTCTACAGTGGATTCCATGAGTAAGTATTGTATCATAGCAACAAAGCAATAACAGTGACATGCTGAGGATAAAAATCCAAAAACCCTAATTTAAGGAACTGACACAGGAAGGACAGCTTTTTTGACACTAGCCCCAAGCTGATAGCCAGACTCAAACAGGAGTCAAAGCAGCTCTTTTCCTCGCTATGGAAAGCTACAAGGATGATTAAGGGAGTTGAGCATCTCCCCTGTGAAGAAAGACTGAGGGAACTGGGTCTGTTTAATCTTGAGAGAAGACTGAGATGGGATCTTATTGACGTCTGTAAATATCTGAAGGGTGGGTGTCAAATGGAAGGGGCCAATCTCTTTTCTGTAGTGCCCAGCAATAGGACAAGGAACAATGGGTATAAACTTCAGCATAGAAGGTTCCACCTCAACATGAGGAGGAATTTTTTACTGTGAGGGTGACAGAACACTGGAACAGGCTGCCCAGAGAGACTGGGGAGTCACCTTCTCTAGAGACTTTCAAAACCCATCTGGATATGTTCCTGTGCAATGCGCCCTAGGGGATCCTGCTTTGGCAGGCGGGTTGGACTTGATTTCTAGAGGTCACTTCCAACCCCTAACATTCTGTGAAATGCAACTGTAGTCCAAGTTACAAAAGCCCAACTGTGAGACACAGCTAATGCAGTGTACTTAGCTGGTTTTCAATTAAATGAAGAATCATTAAGAAGAATTTACCTAGAAGTTTCAAAAGCCAGCACACAGCATCCAAATACTAACAGTGGTTAAAACAGACTGAAGACCTAAGGTTAAAAGCAAGTAACATGAATTCGGACAAAATAATCAAATCAGTCATTACCTTCCCTGGAATATCAAAGAAATCCCTGCATTGGCCACTTGTAGTTAGATGTTAAGGTAACTGAGATCCTATTTCACCAGCCCATTTCATTAGCAATCTGATCTCAGGTTTTCTCAAATGAAAAAAACATCTGTAAACCTGTTTTGTCACCCTTATTTAAAAACAAAACCAAAGGAAGTATTTTATTCCACACATACATCCATTTTTCCATACTCATAAGGGGAATAGTAAAAGACATCAGCAAGAGATGAAAATTATGTGCAACCATAGTAATAAATAAGGTAACAGGAAAGCCAGTGCTGCTGTATCAGCACTACCTGTATTCGTGCCCTCAATCTCTGCTTGCCACATAGCACCTTTCTCGCGGGAATGTTACAAGAGGTACCATAGGTACTTTTAAAAGTCTTTTATTTTACCCATCTTTAACTAACACAGCCAAACAGAAGCTAGACAACTCTGCAACACAATAAAGTCATATGGCAATAGTTTATTCCAGTTCTGTGCATAAAATAAACTGTGCCACCATAATTGTGTCAACACCAGAGTTTTTAGATTTCCCAGTTTAACAACCTGTGCTATGGTTTTTAAACCAGTTTCAATCCTTAAGACAAAAAAACTCTATCCAACACCAGAAGAATTATTGTAAATTACGATCCACTTTAACTATGACTCTAAGGATATTAATTACTTCTGGTCACTTCCATGACAGATGTTAAAATGATGAACACAGATAAACTGATCATTACACTTCCTAATGCTGATATGTTCAACAGACTTTGTCTACTATTTACAAACACCTGATCATTACAGATGGTAGCCGCAACATCAAAGAATAAGAAGTAACAAAACACATGACTTGGAAGTTCCACCTGAGCAGAAGTTATTAAACATTAAAACTGCATGATTGTAGAGATTTGTCTATAAACCAAATTCTTTCAAATGTTTAAGGTCCTCAATCCAAGTCTAAGCATGGAACTTTGAGTTAAAGGATTAATTTTTTCAGGGAGGGTCCAAACAAAATATAGATGGGGAAGAGAGTTCACAATCGCAGAGCTACATCACTAGCATATAACTTAAGACAAACACCACCATATCACTAGTCAGAGGACTACAATGAGGTCTTCCCACAGGATATTTATCTCATGTTTACAGGCCTTTCTCCTGAAAGGAAAAGATAGATACTTCTTTCTCAAAAGAATTGTTTACCCAAGACTGTCTGTGCAAAGCCAAAGAACCTAACGTACTCTTTGCTTGAGTAGCAGGAACCGGAATCTAAGTCCACAAAAACTCCTCTCTCAACTACACAAATTGCAAGTTCCAGAAAAAAAAAAAAAAGTACTTTCCCTGCCAACACAAAATAAACCCTCTCTAACATTTGCAACTAGTTTCCAGTATTTTTTTTTAATATCTCTAATTAAATATTTCTACCTTTTTCCTGAAAAGGCTACCTCAGGAAGCTGAAGAGGCCAAAGAAACCACCATGAAGTTTTTCTCTGATAGCCTTGTAAAGCAGTTCACATACAGCTCTTCCAAACACTGAAGAGGACAATGATACTAAGCAATAAAGTACTGCATCTCTCCTTGCAGTAAAGTGAACTTGGAGGGCAATCCTGCATTTCTACATGATGCCCTGACAAACCGAAATACAGACAAGAATTGATACATAAGGATTCTGCCATAGTTATTTCATATGCCACAATGTGAAGTTTAACTTTTAGTCTCTTGTTTTCCAGTTAGATGTACTGTGCTGTATTCAGCTGTACTCAATGGTGAGGGGATCTCCTAGAGCAGAGTGAAGCCGTCACACTGACAGAGAGAGGAACACATGTAATATGAGTCACCAAGTGTTTGGTTTTGCTTGCTTTTTTATTTATTTCTTCTCATCAGTAAATTATCAACACTGTTGTACAGCCTGCTCCTTTCAGAGACACCGTTAGTCTGGAAAGGGGTTAGTCTGGTAAACTCTGCCCTAGCCTACATAATTCAAGCATAAGGAGTCCTGTTTGACCTAAATTTAAGATTTATTTTTGTGCTGGGGAGTTCTGGTGTGTATTATTGTGATTTCTCATAGCATCTGGGTGTCAGCGTTTATGTTACAGGCATGGTAAAACATTGCTAAGAAATGGGAGTTTTGATGCAATGGATGTTACAACAGAGGACAGAGTATGTTTCCAGGTTCTCAGAAGTCTACATCTGCAGCTTGACAAGCAGCAAAATAGTTGACTGACAATGAAAAGGAGAGGAGAAAGGTCTCTCTCCCTGCTACCTCCTTGACATTTATTCCTCCCTTCCCCTCCTCTACTCCCAGTCACATTCATCCCTCAACACTGGATCTGGAACTTGTCAGACTCTTCTGTGAGCTGCTTTAACTCAATAACATGGCCATATTAGTGAGGCTAAATGGCATCTGCAAGGGCCTGATGTGCATCAGCTCTGGCACAAGATTAGTAATGGGAACAGAACCTCCCTTCAGCTGCAGTGAGCTGTTATTACTTCAACTACTTTGGAGCCATATCATTCAAGCACAGAGGTATGAGAAATCAAAAATCCTACCTACACATTAAGTTACCTATTTTTCTGAATAATGCATTTGGGGTTTGTTTAGTTTTTGGAGGGTTTTTTGTTTGATTGGGGGGGGGGGGGGTTTTGAAA
>VWZY01012832.1:205761-218376 GCA_013399075.1 Chloroceryle aenea | reverse complement strand
CTCCTTTATAAAGGAAAATGTAGCCCTTGTATAAAATCTCACAGTATATTTGGTTATAATGGTAGTCTGTAACATTCTCCAGTAACTCCATACACCCCTAAGAGAAGTTTCCACAATTCCAGCTTTTGGTAGCTCAGCAGCCCAACTGAAACTGGTGGGACTACTCAGACAAGCATTTGTGCAGCACCTTAGGTACTCAAGGAATCTTGTCATCAGTATTTTCAGATTTTCCACACAGAAAAACTCTGCCACCCTAAGAATTAGGTACCATTTCTTCATAGACTAGGGCTGAAGGATTCCCTTTCCCACCCTCTTCATTCAGAGTTCAGCAGCATATATTCTCAAAGTATCTGTTACCCCAAAGTCTACGTCTGTTGCTGGAACTCTGGAGGGCTGAATTAAGTTCTTCTGCATGTTTTCAGTAAACAGAGCTCTGACTTTCCGGGTCAGATAATGGAGTCATATAAAACAACATTTTATATCTTCAAAGTTAGCCAGCTCACTATACAGTGATAGGCTTGCTCACTAGAAGCTCACTAGAGAAGGATATCTGGAAGACAACATAAGTATAATGCTATTCTCAAACATTATGCTACAAGGAAATTCATACTGGATGAAGAAGATAACCAAAACAAAGACTTGGCACAGAATTAAAGGTACAGAAGGCAAATTGGTCAATCCTATCCAAGACCCATATGCTCATGCTAACACTTAACCTCTCCATTTCAGAAATCAAAAGAACTGCAAAGGAGCAATCAAGATAACAAGGTGAGCTCCTGTCATACTTCCACTTATAGGCAAACTGTTCTGTAGATGATAGTCAGGGAACAATTGCACTAAGAGATCCACATGAACAATACTTCAAAAATAAACTGTGACACCCTACTTGCTCAACTGTCCCTATAGCACATGTTTTTTTCCAAGTTTATATACACCTTTTTCCAATCATCTCCAAAGTCAAATTAAAACTGCCAAAACCAACCAATATGCTAAAAATCATATGGCCATCCAAGTAATCACTTTCTTTTGAAACAGCTAAGAAATCTGAAATTTTGCTCATTAAAATCTCCTGGATTTAAGATTAATTCTGTAATACATGCCAGAGAGGAAAACCAAAACCAAACAAAACCAAAGAACTCACTGATTAGAAGTAAAATTAGATGAGGATAACAATCAGCAATGACTTTTACTCACACACAGCATTGTGGTTTATGAAGTTACCTACAATATCTAGGCCATACAAATTTTTCAAGTCGCTTACTAAAAGGACTCCTGAAAAGCTATCTTTCACCCAGTAACTGATATTGTTATTCATAGTCTCATCTGCCCCTCCACATAACCAGCAGATGACCTTAACAAATCAGCCCAGATAATCTAGAAAGCCTATGCTGATCTAACAACATCTGTCACAAATTCTGTGACAGGACTCCCTGCAGCGATGGTAAGCTGCAAGTGTCTTACTTAGACTGCTTCTACCATCTTCCAAGCTTTCTTACAGTCTCATACAGTTAAGAGTCTCCAGCTAGTACCACATTAAATCCCTTGATTTTAATGAAGATTAAAGTCAAGCAAGACACTTCAGACAGTAAGACAGTACCCTGCTGAAGTGCTTTCATATTAATAGCCCTATTTCCTACTGTCTAATTACAGAAGACAGCATGCAGTCAGATGTGAAAAGTAATAGAAATTATCCTCTTGGTCCTCAAAAAGTTAAACAGTAAGACTCTGCTAAGCAGGTCTGACACAATTCACCTCATTTCTACCACTTTCTTAAAAAGAAGAATTAAAGCACCACTGATTCCTTAAACAAAAAAACTCACCACACGTATCAATAATGGAACCAGAACATAAAACATCCTGAGGTAATCCTTAACAAAGTGTGCAACATGAACAATATAAAGATTTCCTCGAGAGCACACCACTAGCTCAGAATCTAATAAATTCAGCTCCATGCAACAACAAATAAAATGCTGAAGGAAAAAAAAAATTTTCCCATAACCCGACACAATTGAAACTGCTGCTTTTGAAAGTGCTGAGAAACTGAGCAGTTTGTGTATTGTTAACTGTACGAAAGTTTTGTACACTGACACACTCTATTTATTATAAAAGGCAGTTTCACGTCTTCCACAGCTGAAGTGTATGCTTTCAAAAACCAGTTATGCTACTCTCCTATTTGAACCAAGCTTTCTTCCACCAGTAAGCCAGCTACTATGTTCCCCTATGGATTCATTCATGTTTTTTGCATACACCACTACAGTATTTCCTGTCTTCGTTTAAAAACCATCAAGCAGTTTTAATGACTATTCGTATGCCAGGATCTGCCTATCTTGAATATAACCAGAGGCTGTAAATGCTAAGGCTAAGACAGAATGCTAAGGCAATCTCACCTGCATGCAAGACATTAGCCCAAATAATGGCTCCAAAGGCTTCACAAAGGTATAATAGCTCATGATTAAGTAATAGTGATCTTAAAATAATTGAAAATAGCTACCTTACCTCTTTAAGGAAGACAATGCTGAATTTAAGGGTGATAAGGCCTATCACAGAATTAACATGCATAGCCAAGTCATTAAACTGGTAAAGAGGGAAGAGTAACTGATTTCTGGAATGGGAAATTGTTTCTTGGAAGATGTGAGTATGGGATAGAAGGCAACCTATAACTTAAAAATTACAGAAGTTTATACAAAGGCCTGAGAATTAAAACTGCGTTCCCAAAACAAACAACAACAAAAGAACCCTATTCCTAAATAGCTTTTGTTATATTGAAATGCAAGAAAGGTTTTTGTTATAGTAAAACACATATGCCTTCAGGAAGTCCTCCTAAGAAGAGGTCAAAAAAAGGTCAAGGTAAAATCCTGCGTATCTAAACAGATCCTTTCTCTAAAGTCTTAACTCAGGTTACATTGTATTAGCCACAAGCTGAAAGCACCCAGAGACACTGGCACACAACTTGTTACTCCTGTTACCTCACTCACCTATTAGGAAAATTAATCACCACCAAGACCCAAGAGATTCTACAGAAAGGGAAAGAGACTAAGGACCAAGTTTCTGAGACTGCTGTATCACAAAAAGATCAGAGGGGACAACAGATATGATGCTGCTCATTCCTGACACATGAACTATTAATTATGCTTTTCCCTAGTCACAAGTAAGAAACACTGTTTCTCAAAGTGTAAAGGTTCAATACAATTTTGGATTTTCACATGTAATTCTGAAGATGTAAAACAACCCTTCTGCTTCTAACAAGGTAGATTCAAGGAACCATTTCACATCCACACTGCTAGGAAGTAAAAAGAATTTGAGCAACTCTGCTACTTATTTTACCCCCTCAACAGCTGTAGTACTCCGTATGTGCATTACCAGGGGATGAAGACAGCTGAAAAGCAGGTGACAAAGTTGTGTGCCACACATAGTCAGAACTTAAGCTCAACAACCCATTATACGTTATTCATAGGAACATAAACACATTGCTTGATCAGAAACAAATTGATCTGCACTTTTTAAGCTTGAAAGGACAGTAACTGTATTTATGATTTAAGTTCCCTTTTTATCAAGACAACTACAAAACTCCTGTCTGACCGAAATTATGTTTTTATAATCAGTGAACATTGACAAAGAATTACGCCATAAGTGGATCTGGTGTGGGATTTTTTCTTTCTTTTTATTTAAATCTCTTTACTTTGTGTTCTTCCCCAGTCTTTTCCTCACATTATGGAAGTATAATGTTAATTTTGAATAAGATGCTGAAGCTGCTTCAGTTCAATGTCACACTAGAAAATACAAGTTAATATTACAAATCAAGGTTGTTTGTATTTTCCCAGAAACTTAAGAAACACTCATGTTGTTTTTATTGGGCAAAATTAGTGCTGAGTGTGATATAAAAATACCTTGTATTTGAAACCAAAGGGGAAATGTTGAACAGTACTTCTGAGAAGTACAAAACCTCATTTTCCAGTTAATTTAGCAATGCAATATTTTAAATGTGTGAGGAGGATGCATAGGGGAGTAATTTAATAGGAAATATGTGCCAGGGGAAACATGCCTTCTAGCTTTCCAAAAACCAAAACAAACCAAAAAAAAAAAAATCTCCTCTTCCCTTGAATCCTTGTATAAATCCATGTGGAAGTTATATCAGTTTTACATTAATTACCTGGATAAATGTATATATTTTATGAATTGGCTAAACCAGTGTTTCTTAATTTTCAAAGTTTTC
This sequence comes from Chloroceryle aenea, assembly GCA_013399075.1. NCBI lineage: Eukaryota > Metazoa > Chordata > Aves > Coraciiformes > Cerylidae > Chloroceryle > Chloroceryle aenea. The sequence goes on along the minus strand of VWZY01012832.1, from coordinate 214,163 downwards.
ATGGATAAAGGAGATAATGAGATTTTATAATGGTAGTAAGAAAAGCTAAGATTAAATTAGACTGGAAACACAGGTGAGATCCTGGTTCTGCTGCATTCTGAACCCTGACTCCCACTGACCTCAATGGGAATAGAGCATCCTGAGCAGATGAATGTTCAAGCACTTGCAGGGTCTCTTTACCCACTTCATTTAAATTAAGCATTTTGCCTCATAAGAGGTTGAGCTACTTTTTCCAGCAATTTTAACCATACCCTAACAGTTATGTTCTTCCTAGCAAAACCCGCAAATGTAAAGTGTTCAGTAATGAGGGACCCCACACAAGTATATTCCCATTTAGTAAAACCTCTTGACTATTTTTAAACTCAATTTACACTATTGTTATACTGAGTTTATTTTGCTCCTAGTTCCTCCTCTTAAGGGAAAATACACAGAAATATAAATTACCAAACCCTGTACTTCCTGTACACTCTCTAGGTAGTTCTAACATTTACATCTTAATTTATCATATCAAAATAATAATGACTCTTTTCCTACAATCCAACAATGCTGAAATGCACAAGTTTATTTTATACATATAATTCAAAACCTAAATTAAATTCTCATAATTTGTTGCTGTTATATACATATGGAACCAAAATTTATGCTGCTTAACAAGACCTAAGTCTTACTCATCTGCCAGATTTTAAGTAATGATAGAGTTTTAAATGAAAAAACATCACACTTTTCAAAAACTGTAGCAAATTACACTAAATTGGACCTTGTTTTAAAACCCGTTTTAATCCCCTACACTTTCCCATAGAATGTTACTCAGGAATAAATAAGGGTTTTTTTTGTTTGATTGGTTGGTTTGGGTTTTTTTTTTAGAGCTAGCCATCTACAGAAACAAAGTAACATATTAAATCACTTCTAAAAGTTCACTTGATCATGCAGTGATGCACCTTGATAATTCTCAAATACAGCAATAACAGAAATAAAGCTGCTTCTCCATTCATATTCAGACAAATTGCTGTGACTATTTCCTGCTCTTCAGATCAGCCTTCTAAGCCCACGCTGTACTATACTGTCCTCTAAACTCATTCACCTTGCTTCCTCTTTCACTTCTGAGAAATCTCCTGTGCTGCTTTCACCCCTGCTATTTATCCACAGTTTGTCAACACTCTCAAGTGTCTGACGATCTCAAACAGAACCCTCTAATCAGTAATTTGAAAAAGTAAAACTTGAGTAACATAAGGAAAGTTTTCCTGTTATGGTAAGGAGTAGCTTTAATGCCTTTAATTCTTAAGGGTTTAAAAATCATTTACTAGAATTCCTTTTGCAGCACTATTGAATATGATTTTTATTGTTACTCACACCTTGATCTTCCAGCTCCACAAAAAAATTTGTATTTGTCTTCTGAACCCATTGTAACAATAAAACTGACAAAAACTACCAATTTCACCAAAGCTTTGTTTGGTAAAATAGTGAGAAATAATGACAGAGAGCAAACTTGAGATGAGAAGGAGAGAGAAATCCTGTCCCAGTGGTATCTGGGCAACTCAACAACACAATATTATTTTTGTAAAAATAAAATAAATAAATAATCCATCCTCTTTTTCCTCCACCATACTCATAGCAGCAATACATGCTACTACTTCAGCAGGTCACCTCCAATTCTGATCCGACTGCTGTCTCTTCTTATAGCCTCTATAGTCTTAAAATACTAAGGCATAGTATCATGCCTCTACATTTCACTAGCCTTTCTCAGCTTCACTTCCCCCACACACCCCACAAACATATAGTAGCCAGAAGCAATATTACTGTGTGCCACATTGCATACAATGATTGAAAGTGAATCTCATGCTCTAATCATGGCCACTGCAGTTCTCCTTGGTTTTAAATTTCTCATTTTGTGAAAGAACTCATCTGCAATCAATTCCTGACATAGAGAACAAAAAATTTAAGTACACAAAGTTTTTTTTGGGGGGGGGGGAAAAAAACAAAAAACCACAGAAGTTCAAAAACCACTGTTTAGAAAAAACTATGAAGAAACAGAAAAGAGTATGATAAGAAACATTTGCAGAAAGTTTCACAGACAACAGGACCATTGACACTTTAAATACTGAGCTTACTGCAGCTAGTAGAAAGGAGCTAGCTTCCAATGTTTTGTTTCTTTCCACTTAAACTTCTCTAGTCATCCCACCACTTCCACACTGTACCTTCACATGTAATACATTTCTGGTTTCTTGTAGAAAAGACCAGTTTTCCACACACTTAGCTGCTGTGCCTAGAAGTGCTACCGACAAGAAAACCAAAGAAAAGCCATGAATAGTAGCTTCACAGAGCACAGTAGATCCTGGACTACCTGTACAGAATAACATCAGAGATACTGAATCATCAGTCTTGCTACTGAACTATAGTAGCTACTAAGCATGTTTTAGAATTTGGACCATATATGTGCTAAGCTCTGAAGTACAGCACACATTAAACCTCAAGACAATTTTCTTTTCTTTTTTAATATTGACACCATACAATTTATTTCCCCTTTAGTCTTAGAAGCAGTTTGAACTGGTTTTGATGAAACTAAGAAAATCAGCCTGAGGAACAGTTCCAAATAAAACTATCCATACTTGGCATGGAAAACTTCAGTCCGAACAGTTTAGCAATGCTGTAAGCAGCTGAGAATAAGGTCTTGTAAAGGAAAACTATAGGCGACCTTAACTATGATGAACTCTGCCTTTAAGTCAAAAGTATATTATAAATTAGGAATCTTGTAGGCAACATACTTCATTGGCCATGAAGTCAGCAAAACTTCACAGAAACTAGATCAGTGACTGATAAAAATCAATGTTTCTGACATTAAAAAGAAGCTGTCACTGTTGGTCCAGTTTCTAGTAGAGCATTTTGCCAATGGAGTTTTATAATAACTGATGTTATTTGCTACCTAATCATCTAGTTCAACCATGGTTCCGACCTTCAAATTCCAGATGCTGTTATGAGACTCTGAATATAATTCTAGCCTGCTAGATTAAAACAGGAGTCAGGATGACAATAGCATAGAAGATTAACTTTATACTTTTCCCAATAGAAGTGCATTTTTTCATAAGAACACAACACATCTCTTTTTTACATAAACAGAATATTAATCTGTCCAGAACTGTTGATACAACACTTTTCCAAAAGCACTGAATTATTTTAAGGTAGATATTAAAAAAAAAATTAATAAAAAATCTGTACATTGAAGGAATCTTCTTTTGATCAGATAGGCTGGAGCAGTAAGTAATTCCATTTGTATTTCCTACATCAACTAACATTAAATTCAGCACCTGCAAAACTAATATCAGACTAAACTAGAAAGCAACGAATATGGAAAAAGAAATCTGATACTAAGCTGGCACACAGAAGATGTGAAAGATTTAAATAGAAAAGTTCATGTGAAGACTGTCAATAGGCTCTATATTTAGGAATTGTTCTTGATGGAATTATATTCTAAGATCAAAAATTCAAGTCTAAGGATAAAAAAAGGTTTATTTGTTCAGAATTAAAGACTAACTGTTCCACTCTATAAACTAGGAACAGTTCCTTAATATAGAAAAAGAAATTAAACAGCCCATTTTTCATGGAACTACATTAGAATATAAAAAAATCCCAAACAACCTCTCAAAGGTTTGTGCACTATAACAGGTTCTCTATTTCTTAAAATTGTAACTACACAAAACAGAATACTTTATAGTACACCCTGCTGAGATTATACATAAGAGTTAAAGCTTAATGCCTCACAGAATATCCTCATTCTTTATCTGAAGTAAAGATTCTCTCTCTTAAGGAAAAGTTCACCCAAGAAGATCACAGTTGCAAGGGATGTTGAATACAAAAGGTAGAGGATGGGGGGACTACACAAGAGGAAATAACGATGAATCACAAGGGATACAAAACGAAGTGCAAATGTAAGACAGAAAACTCCTATTCCACTTTAAAAAATATTTATTAAGGCTGTAGTAAAAGTAAACCACTAAAATTTGGAGGGACATTACCCTTTGGGGATCAAAGGCAATTTAATAGGGGAATTCCTCTCAGCTGTTTTTAACTCTATTTTTTTTCTGTCACTCCGAAGCACACACTACTGGACTCTATATATATATATTTATGTCCCTGCCCATGGCACAGGTGCTGAACTAGGTGAGCTTTAAGGTCCCCTCCAGCCCAAACCATTCTGAGTCAAGGACTCAAAACAGTCAAAGTTTAAGGTTTGAACTGACCCTGATAGATTTAATGATGTTAAAATGTTACCCATAAGCGAGCTTATTAGGCCTTCCTGAAACATTTCAACAAAAGCTTAGCTTGTTCACAGCACCTGGCTTTCAGTCACATCCAAGCTCCCTCTCTTGGGTTAAAGTAAACAAAATACTGTTGTTAACACCTACTTTAGACCCCATATTTGAATGTTGTAACTACACTCTGGAAGGTCTTCTTAAAAATGTCTTGTTCCAGTATACTTCAGCATCATAACTCTAAGCCTCACACAGATCATTATAACCATTGCTAATCTATGGTTGAAAGACTTGTGGACCAATTTCCAGTTCTTCTGCTGTAGAGGCCAGAGCTTTCTCTGTGGGGAGACAATTTAATTTGAAATATAATACTAAAATCTCTTTTCATATATTTGTTCTCTGAGCATGACATAGGAAAAGAGCCTGTGGAGATATGCATCTTCCCAAATGGATATTCAGTATGGAGAAGATCACAGAAAGGCATCAAGGAATGTTTATTCACTCCAGCTGCACTTGACACGTTTGGTACACAGGAAGAAAGGTGTATTTGCTTTGCAACCTGACAGGCCATATTAACAGTGCTAAATAAAAGCAACAAATTGTGTTTTCTATTCACCATGTTCCACCTGTATTTTTACATGTTTCTTCAACTAAAAATGACAGAAACAAGTATGCATACTTTCTACTATAATGGGTGAGATCAGGTTCCAAGGTCAAGTTGTATCCCTTTTCTCAAAAATCAAAGTACCTGCATGTGCTATTGCAGTCTTTTAAAACAACTTGCTATTGAGACAAAATTACCACTTCTTAAAATGTTAAAAATAACACTTCCTTTCCCAGATTTCTTTAATCTCAACACACTCAGAATTGTCCATGGAGTGATAAAATCCTGCTGTTAACCAGCACATTATTTTGGCTGCAGATTTTTCAAAAGCTCTGTATTATGTAAACTATAAAGTAAAAAACTGAAAAGGAGATGAGAAAAAAAAACCCTAACTTCAACTTCCAAAAGGTTTAAGAAGCTTCCCCCCCCTGCCTTTTAAAGACATACTGGGTCTTCAATATTTTTTTAATTAGCTTTTAGATAACACTGTAAAATGTACCCTCTCCTGAATAACAAGCATGTGGGAAACCTGGTAACACAACTAAAGAACACATTAATAATTTATGTTTCCTAACATCAGTCAGGTTTTGCTGAGCTTTTATCTAAAAGTGACAGATACCATCACACACAAAAATAAACTGAATGTTAATTACAAGGTACAATCTTGCTGCCCTCCCCCCTTCCCCCCCCAGTCTCACTCCCCCAACAAAGAACAGAAGAGTAGCTATGATTTGGGACTGTTATCTACTCTCTACAGATATATTTCTTCTCCTTGCAGTGATACAATATGTAGTCAAACTAAAGAATTTGGGTAATACACAGCAGCAGCGAAATAAACTCTTGAAATATGTACTTTTAAGATTATCTGTCTACAGGTTTTCAAACACCACAACTATAAAACTGTGTTACACAGTTTGATCTGGTCATTTCACTGGCAAACAAACAACAGTCCCTATATAAAATGGAAAAAACCCACAACACTATCTACCCAGAAAGACACTTCAAGTGGATAAGCAATTTATTTTTTTTTTCCCTTCTGGATCATCTTCCCTTCCAATAAACTAAATGCAAGTATTTCAGGCAGACTGACAAACCTATTGGGGAGATTTATAATAGTGTTTATACTTATTTTAACATATTTAATGCTTTTTCATCTACAAAACACTACTTTTCTCCTAGTACAGGCTTCAAACACCTCAGATTTAACCATATATTCGAAAATATCTGGAAAAGCATGGAAATGATAAGACTTTCTTAAGTGTATGCTGACCACCCTTAGGCATACGCTGTAATGACTGTACTTTCCTTTTTCAGCCCCTCCCTGGGAACGCTGGCTACTACTCTGTAGATGATAATACACACTGGCAGCATCACAACTATTACTGAATTCCATATTTGCTTTAAAAGAATAAAACAAAGCTTCATCTTCCAAGATGGACACAATTAGAACAAGAAGGTTTACAAAATTATACATTTACAGAGAAAGCAAACTCTCTTTCTAGAAGCTTTTTTTGGTTTGGAGGGCAGAGGAGGTTCAAGAGAGGAAGCAAGAGAGGAAGCAGATGGAGAGAAATCGTACTATATCCATAGCTACATTCAGGACGTATCTAACACCACAAACCCAAAGGACACAAAACAGTGCTGCCCAACTTTCTGCTGACTGGCTAGCTGGGATACTATACCTCATGAAAGTATATTCTGCCCAGAGTTTTATGTTTTGAAGCAGGTTTAGAGGGCAAATCTTTAAATTTAAATAATAAGCATAAAGACAGAGTGGTTTTCCTTTAAAAACTTAAGGCAACTCTACTATAAAACTCATAACTGAAGAAATTCTTCTGGTAGTTCATGGCCTCAAATTTCCAAACATGAAAATGAGCTGCTGATGCCATGCAAAATTTCTGTTTTATCAGTAAAAAGCTGTAAAATCACACTCAAAGCTGTAAGACTTAATCATACGAAGTTAAAAATTCAATACTGAAGTCCCAGCTCAGCAAAGAATGTAAACTTGGACATTTTGCTGATTTAAGCTGGAATTACTTAACTGTTTGCTGGATCAGGACTCAAACTTTCTGAAGTCTGCCACCTATGTGTGATATTTACAAAGTGCTTTTACAAGGTCTCAAGTTTGGTTTTATAAAAGTGATCTCTGAGGAAAACATACTGTCTGAACAGCATGTGAATAGTAGAAACTACATCTTGATTTCAAACAAATTATTCTAGTCATAAATGCCTCAAATCAAACTACTGTACCAAGTCAGGACACAAATTCACAGAGAAAAGAAAGCCCAAAACAAGCTCACCCTCAAAGCCACTGCAACCAACATGATAAAAAAAAAAACAACCAAAAACCAAACCGCCAAACAAACTAAAACAGAATCTCCCCTTGTTACTCTCCTGCCCAAGCTTATTTGTGTTTAATAACGTTTCCACTACCAGCCAGTTTTATGGTTCGTGTACACCTGACACTCAAGAGTAGGGGAAAAGGGTGCCTTGAAACACTACATATATGGCTGTAAGATCCATTAAAAAAAAAACAAAACAAACAAAACTTAGTATCTAGGAATATTTTTAAGTTTACTGTACTTCATTCACATGATATGATGCAGCTTCAAAAGCCTAGAGACTTATCATCAGTGGAAGTAAAAATAATATGCTGGGTCACATTAAGGTAATATCACTCCCTTATTTTTCAGGTCCCTGACAAATATTTTAATACCAAGTTTATATTCTCTGCCTAATAGCTGTTTTTTTTCCATTTTTAAGAGAAGAAATATACAGAAATATATTTTGACGTTCAGAGGTCCAACTAACTTTTGTTTCACTTTTGTAATTGAACAAACTGAGTAATCGAACAATCTGAAAAAATTTTAGTTCCAGTACAATGCATAAAACTTCCACTGTTTTAATGACAGCAATGCCAGCATCTACAATTTTCATTCACTTGTCACATACAGCACTACACAGGAGAAGGTCTCTGAGGGAATTCCTGATCGTTAAAATAAAAGACAGGCAAAACGTCAAACACTGTCCAAAAGTGATGAGAAAGAAGCAGCAAGCCAAACGTAAACTCTCTGCAGCAACTCAGGATATTATGCCACAGGCAACAGAGTTCCTCTTTGCAAAATCCCCCCGCGGGAGGAGCCACCACTCTCTCCGAGGTTGCAGTACTCAATTCCCTGCACTCCTAAACTCCACTTACCGTCTACTTTTTGAGCAGTAAGGCTTCAAAAAGGACATCCGCCCTCCCAACACCTATTCCTAAATGACCCAGAAAAGGGGTGGCGAGTTAGTGGGGTCAGTTCCCGGGGTAGTAAACGAGAAACGACCTGTACAACACTTGCTTAAATGAGCAGAGGAAGCGACCAGTCAGTCCATCGGCACACCGATTTACCCCTGCAGGGTCCCCACGTGGAGAGCACCGCACCGGGAGCGGATAAGGACACGGCTAATGGGCAGAAGGTGCGGGGGCAGGGGACAAGTCGGGACAGGCGGCGACAGGGCCGCGCGGGGCAGGCAAGCAGTGACAGAAGAGGCAGCCCCGGGCGGCCGAG
>VWZY01012832.1:141832-204476 GCA_013399075.1 Chloroceryle aenea | reverse complement strand
GGGTGGCGGCTGCTGCTCCCACCGGGCCGGGAGCAGCCGCACGCGGAACTGGAGACGCTCATCACGGGGAAGCGGCCCGGCGGGGTTAACCGTGAGCAGGGAGCGCTGGGAGTCACGATGCAAATGCGCGTTATGCCGTCTTCGAAGTGCTGCTGACTACTTTTTCTCCTACCTGCCCGGCACCTCAACGTTTTTGGTCTTCACAAAAATGCCGGCTGAATTTGGTTCTTGGGAGTCTGTGTTACCATGGTGTTTACTTTCTCACACTGAGTCACACAGTCTCATTTTGCAGGCTGGAGGCACAAAATTGCCTGAAACAAGCACGTGCTTAACTTGCGAGGAGTGCGTATTTATGGAGTAACCGATTCTTCTGTTTTGTACGGTTTATACGGTCCAGGCTGAAGCTAGGCTGTGAGAAATAAGAATTGTGACTACTGCGGAATATGAAAATGATGATTCTGTGTGCAATACGCAGCTGACTTTTCTTGGTCCCGTTTCCATATATGAACGGTCCCCCCTTTTGAACTGCAAATATGTGGGATGCCTTAGCTTGTACTCATTCATGTAGAGATAAGTTTTATTCACATCAGCACATGTCTTTTTGCTAGATGGTTTTAGGTACCAATTCAGAAAATAAGTATTTGCAGTATTCTAAATACACATTCAAGTTTCAGTAGCTGTGGTAGGACATAAATACTGTAAGGTAACTATACGTGTTTGTTAAATGCCTGCATGAGCTAGAGCTTAGCCTTTATATGTATAAACTATGAATCTAAAGCCAAGCATAGATTATAGCTTTATATGAACATTAAAGAATATTAAGACTGACCATGGAAGCCTGCTCAGTAGAAACCTGTCTGTGTTTCCCTCTGTCATTTAGTTGTTCCTTTCCTCTATCAGCACAATCTCTATGAACTTTTTAATGTATGTGCAGCTTCCATCTTTTTTTTTGCTTTTGGTGCAATAATCTTTAGTGTTTTTGGAAATAAGGGCATGGACAATAAGAGGATTCTTTTCTGGACACCTGAGATTCAGTTCTGGATACAGCATATCTAGAAATGGCCAGGGACAAGTACTATACTGTTATCTTTCTTGTAGGTGAGTAGACTTCTTATTTCATTTTTAAAAATAAATTTTGTAATAACAAAATCCATTTTACAGACAAAATAGTAGTCCTTAGGCCTTGTCCTTTAACCTGCCAACTCATGTCTTCCTTGCAGTAAAGGAAATGCTTGCATTCCTTACCTATTTCGTTCACATTTCACTTCATAGCTCACAGCTATTGAAAGAGCATGAGGGCCCAGACCCTGTATCAGTGTGTTCCTGTTTTCCTTCCTGCCCTTCAACAGATGTCATTTTCCTCTGCACCTATTTTTAGAAAGTAACACTGCCCAGTACACTGTTTATTGGCAACTCAAGCCTTGCTGCCTGTTCCCAGTGTAAAAGAGTCTACCTTAAAGTTTCATCAATTGAATATTTTGGAATTGTAATGAAAAGCTTTATGTAAGTTCTAAATGTAAAAAAAAAAAAAAAAAAAATAAAATTTCTGAGATTTGAAGTATTTTCTCCAAGGTTACTAGACTTTGTAATGGCTGCCATGCTGTTTAAAACCGTTGTAAAAATCTGTTGGCAGTTGAAATTCATAATGCAAAGACATCGGTGATAATAGGTGCAGTCTTGCAGGGATGGGATTTTTCATATCAGTTGCACTGGAAGGTATTTTCAGACTGTATCTTCATGTATCATAAAAGAAACATTGGTGAAATCTGAGTTGGGCAAGCAAAAAAACACTCTTTTTTTACCCCCTTCAATAAATGAGAGGTATTTTTAGCTGTTTAGTCTTCCTTTATCTTTTTAACATAACTCTTCTGTTTTGGAGAAGTAGCAGCAGTAGCTCTGTAGACCAGCTACAGTTTCCCAAAGGGAAATGGTAATATTTGAATTAATGTATGCTTGAAGTCAGTGGAATTGGCTGGATGGATGAAACCATTGGAACATGCAGGCCTGTGGGATTGTGGTATTCGGAGGAGAAGAAAAAAGAAGGCGAGAGCTCTGACTGGGCAATCTGAAATAGCTACGTTTGAGAAGGCTGAAGATTGTCCTTCCCTGCTTTCTGCACACACTGCTTCCTACACAGCTGTCGGAGATGCTCTCAGTCTGCTTCTGAACCCTGTTTTTTAGAGTGTATTTAAAGGCACACAACAGCGATGACAGTTTAGAAGCTGCTGGCTTCGAGTCCAATTCATAAAAGTCTGAGGTGTCCCCAGAGAATGTTGTGAATAGTGATTTTTATGCCAAGCTATTCCCACTCCTAAATCAGAGCCCTCCGTATGCACTGAACAGTTGATTCTGCAAAACCCCACACATCTCCAACTTGACTTTGAAGAAAGCTCATAATCATTCATGATCGTTATTCAAGAGGGCGAAGCAACATTCTGGAAGAGATTTAACTAAAAGTCACATTGCAGTTCTTTTCATTCAATCATAGAGATTTACTTCCTGAACCACCTTAGTATCTTTTTACCCAGGAGCAAGACCTTTGGAAAGGTGAATGAGAACATGGCATATCATTAACTTGCAGAATCTTGACCAACTTGGCTTGGAAATATGGCACTTCGAATACCATGATGCTTCTGAGTTTTTGCTACAGGGAGTTGCCTGGTTGCCAGCAGATGAGGAGTTAATTATAGCTCTGCCTTCCCATTCTTCTGTATAGATGCTTAGAGGCCAAGCTTACAAGAGATCTAACTCTTAGAGACAGTGGGAGAAATATTTTAATAAAGAGGATGCCCTAAGTGTGTGGACACTCAGCCAGGAACGTTTGTGGAGAAAGGTTAGGAAAACTTACTTTTATTTCCTTCTCAAAATGAAATTTTTAAGGAAGAGCCCCATTGGCTGCACCCATATTTGTATTTACCACTGCACCACCCTGTTTTTTTGGGGGGATATTTCAACTAATTTAAAATACTTTCTGGACTAGGGCTGTGCTCTTTCAAGCATTCATGGAATTAAGTTTAAGCACTTGGATTGTCCCAGTAAAACCAAGTGAGCTATTCACATACTTCAGGTTACTGTGTGTTTACATGTTCTGTGCTCTGCACCGGCCAGTCATTATCAAGCAGAAGTGTTCCCAAGTCTTCTACTTGATAACCAATGCTATATCATTTAGGATTTATCTCAGGGACCATCTGTCACCTTCCTCCCAGAGCAGGATTATGAAATTCTGGTACTGGAACTCAGAGGTTAGTTGGCAAGAACTCCCTAGTTCAAGTTCCATTGGCATACCTATGAACACGTCATTACAGTCTTTCAGAGCCGCGCTATGAGCATAGGTATGTGCAGCCAACAGAGTGTTAAAACTAGCTATGATTCATGTTGTTATTTTAAAAAACTTTTTAATTGAATCTTCTGTCAGACAATCCAGCATAATTGTGTTGCAAATAAAAAATGTATTTTAAGAAGTGTGTACACACAGACACACACACACACACTGATTATCATAACTGATAGTCCGGTTAAAATGTATCCCAGTTTAACCCCTTATTTCTGCCTCTGTCTTGAACTGTCATCTTGGGTGGAAACAATGCTGTCTGAGAACTCAGCAGCTGTCTTTCTGGCTCAGTAAGAGGCAAAGCATCCCTTAGGGATATAGGTTTACAACTAAGCTTTCAAAGTCAGTTAGCATCTTTGCCATAATGACATTTCCTTAGAAAAAATAGCTGCAGAACATGAGCATATGTGTATTTGTTAATCTGTTCTTTGTGCTGAAGATTTGATCGCATTTTATATATCAAGTGGGGAAAAATCTTCAGCAAGAGGAGAGGATTCATGGTATTTTTAAATTTAACAAATGGCACTTCAAGTCACTGAAATACAAAAAAACCCCTGCAACTACCAACCACCACCATTAACAACAAAAAACAATGTAGCCTTTCCTCTACTGCTTTCTAAATGCTTTTGTCTGTGGCAAACCAGACCTTTGTAAATGCCAACGAGAGTGATCCTCAGTGTTATAATCTTCTGTAAAGATTGTTCAACATGACATTTAGAAAATAAAAAGAGAACTATTTCTGTTATGAAATGTTTGCATGTAAAAGCGAACACCTGGAAGCTTGAGTTCTTTTAGAAGTAATTCCTAATGCCCAGTGAAGGGAATTAACCAAACAGCAAGGTTTATTCTGTCAGCTTCTCAGCAGGCTGACAAGAATTACTACATAGTAAGAATCAGCTGCTCTTGGAAACCTAATGAATGTGGCAGCCAGAAAAGTACAAAATGTGGCTAAGAGATGTAAACCAGATATATAGGCTGTAACAAAGAGAAACGAAGAGGATTAGGAAATCTTTCTGTAAATCCAAAGTGGAAAGGGTTTGCTGTGCCAGGGTTTCTGAGCACTTTGACATTGCAGACTACTTTCTGTAAGGAACTGGTTTTGGGTCTCAAATTGTAATTCTATTCCCTTGTTATTCTATTCTCCTTGGAGAATAATGGAAAAGTGTTTTTATATTTTCATCTGTCTGTGCTTTGATTTAGCAACTGGAAATAAAGAATCAAGTCTGCCAAACAGCTAGTTCTCCGTGTCCTGCTAGCCGTGTCCTGCTAGCAAATGGGCCAGGACCTGTCCTCTGCAAATCTGTCCTCTCTAACCAGGCTCAATTTCAAACTGTACGTTTTCAGTGGCATTTTTAAAAACTTTTTTTGCAAAGTAGAATGCGCAGTATTAGTAAGGAGGAGTCTAAATACTAATTAATTATAAACAAATCTTCCACTCCCCAGTTAATGAATGAAGTAAGTCACATGCACTTATGGATACTACTAATTTGCCATATAGGTTATGCAGCTTTGGTGTGCAGTTGTTTCATGCTTTCAAGTTTTTCTCAATGGTTTTGAGAGCTGCAAAAGAGTCTTATAAGAGACAGCTGTGGTTCTTATGTAATAACATGATTCCCAGAGCTGGGTCTTTGGGAAAAAAAAAAAAAAGTAAGACTTGAGATTAAGTCCTAAGTGTGGCTAAGCACACAGGAGAGATTGACATGAATTTTAGAGACATGTAAATAATGTTTATAGTAATTTAGTCATTTGTCTTTTTGTCTGTGATATCCCAAAAGATTTATTTTTGCCAGCAGTTGAAATAAATGTTCCTTTTGAGATTTCAGATGTATGTACCTCCATGTTAGGACTTGTCTACTTTGGCTAAATGTACAACCTTCCCTACAGCAATGGAGCCATAGTGGTTGAATTAAGGCAGCACAGCAATGTCTGTGATTTTTCCTTGTGTAGATGTGCTCTTAGTCATGATGATAAAAGCAGTGGTGCTTGTTTCACTGCAGCAGAAATGTGACACTACAGAAAAAGCTGTCTCTCATAGGTCACCGTCTAGAGGAGGATCCCAGTGTTACTCTGCTGAAGGATGGAGCACCTCTGGTGACCTGACTGGCTCTCCTACCAGCAGATCTGACACTACAAGTCACTAAGCACAGACCGTGCAGCAAGCTCACTTAATCCTACCCAGCAAACACATGAGCCACGGTTTGCGTTTCAGTCTGTAAATTGTTCTTTTGTTTTGCAGGCTTTACTGAACACAGTTTTATTTCATGTGACTGTGCTATTTATGGAGGAGTAAATATTGCCGGGGGTCTATTTAAAAAGGCCAATGACCTGGATTTTTTTTCCATTTGAATTATCTCCAACAGTCAGACATGTTTAACAACTGTTTGGTTTGTTTTTTTTCTTCCCCTTATTGCTGTAGATTGCAATAATTTCTGATGTCTTAAATCAACACTAACCAAAAAGACAAAGATTTTGAGAGAAAAAAACTTCATGTACTACAAATGTGATTAGACAGTATGAGACTTGGCTATTCCGGGAAGAGATGAATTCTGTCCTGAATTACCAGTTATCAGCATAGTGTGATCTTAACCTCTGAATATTTACCTTTTTATACCATTATGGTAATTTCAGTTCATAACTCTGGTTTCTTACTATTATTGATATTGAAATTTTTTTTTCAAGTGTGTTTCCACATGTTATAAATAATTAAATAAAACATGTTTTCAGAAAGGAAATATTTAAACAAATGTTCTTCTTGCTGTTCTTGCAATGTAAATGGCAGTATTGTTTTGCTATTTAAGAAGCAGAAAGTTAAACATCGCTGAGAAAATTGTGCTATATTTTCAGTCTCAAGAAAGAGCTTTGTGAATGCAAACAGATAGCCAAATGTCAGGAATATTAAATATATTTGAATATACTTAAAAGATGAACCAAACTTTTTTTTTTTTTTTAAATATATAACATCTTTAACAGTACAAAATGAGTTTATCACAGTAAGTATAATGGGCTCTAACCTGAAATTTTGCTGGAGATAACACTTATCTTTACCCAGTCACGTAAAAGTATAAGACGATACAATTTTATTACTAAATGCCATTCGATAGATGTTCTTAAGTTTGTGGGGTTTGCCATGCTGTTATGAGGTACCTTCACTTCACTGAAAAGCTGGCTTCAAAAGTCACAACTCACTTCTGCCCTGGAGAGGTGAAGCAGAATGGGGATGGGAGTCTCTCAAGCCAAAGTCATCATCTCACCTGACCATATTTCTTCAAAATCCTGTCTTTACTAGGGAAAGAGAATGCTGGGCAACACCTAGATAGATAAACACTCTTTTGAATTAAGTGATGAGCATATCTTTAATATTATTCTGGCTCAAATCACACTATGCCATGAAGGAGCCATGCTATACAAGCTGCCTGTACATGTCATACCAGTCCTGCTTAATGTTTCAGGAAAATGCCGAGAAGCAATGGCAAAACTTCTTGTCCTGTTGATGTCTTAGGAGAGACAGTTAGTTCAAGGCATTGGGAAAAACTTTCCACATTTCTAGTCAAACTAATAGAAATTTGCATTGACGTTTCTTCAAACAAAATAAAACTGAATCCTTGGAAAAGATATTTTACAGAGAATAAAGCCTTTTTTCAAACGTTTTCTTCCAAAGACCACCACTGATTACTTCGATCTTCTCATTTAGCGTCCCTTTTCAAACATCACCATTTACCAGTAGGTTATTTCACACTTTACAGAGGTGCCATCTTCCTTGAGTCAAAACTGTTACTGTGAAATGAACTGCTCTCAGTGACACCTACAGCCTCCATTAAGATCAGCCATGTTTCATTTTTTGTTGTAACATATGTTTTCAGTTCTTGTTTGTATTACTAAGCAACAGTTTTAAGATTCCAACTCAAACCATCTTTCAAATTTAAATTAGTGAAACCCTAATTAGTCAGCACTGATCATAACAGATTGCAATGACTACATATGCTACCCCAGTCTATCTCTTCGTTACAAAGCTGCCAGCTTTTAAGGAAAAAAAAAGAATTCAGACTATGTACAGCCTTAATAGACCTCAGAATGGTTTGAGGTGAAGCAGAATGATTATAGTATAATGAATCACCAACAGTAATTCCTTTCTAGGTTATTTCTCACTGATTAAGAAGTTATAACATGAAACAGACCTTAAAGGAAAAATATGCTAAACTATGTGGTACATTATGCACTCATACAGGAGTATCTCAGAATCTTCTTCCATTTTTCCCCTTCTGTAAAAACTGATGGCCTTATTCTTCTCTACTGTGGTTTTTGGAGGCCATAAACCTACCAAAACTGTCAGTTACATTGAGATAACGTGTGCTAATCTGTGTCATTAGGGACCAACTCTTCAAATGACCGCAAAGGCCAGATTTTATAAGAAAAAATGCAAATATGCACTTTGTAAATATGCGTATGTATTTTTATGGAGTTAATATTTATTTTAAAATATAAAATTTTCTTTTAAATTATCATTTAAGTCAGTGTCTGGAAAACAAAGCCATCCATTTTCTTGCAGAACAGGTAGGCAGCTGAAGTACAAGCTGATCTATAAGTAAGGCTTGAGGATGTTCTGAGAGGACTGGTTCTAAAGATGACTCATGATCCTGATGGCCCTGCCATCACAGTTAGAAACATTAAGTGTATACAGGGATAGGACTGGACTAAGACTATACATATATACAATCTTAAATATATATATTGGGTATACGTATTTATATATTCTGAAATGTGTATTCTTCAGACCAGGATATCTCTACTTCTTTGAGTACACTATTGGCTTGGAATAAACATCTTGCTAGATTAGTGTCCATCTCCACAGCCATTGCCTATCAAATTGCTTCTAGTGTCCCACCACTGCATTATGTTAAACAACAAATTTGTATTTAATTTTATACTGTATGTTCTATTCTGGTTATTCTGTTAAGATTAAAATGAGTGCAAGACAGTCCCTTGATATGACAAAGGATCTGCAATGTTCCTTTTCACAGTGCCACCGCAACAGCACTTCTATTGGGTTATCTGCCTATAATTGCAGAGTTTGGTTCAGGTCTCCCAGATCCATGCAATCCTTAACACCAAACATCTCCAACAAAACCATATGCATTTGCTATCTCCTCTGAAAGTTAAGGAAATGTAAGTAAGGATTCTGTACCACCATGAGCAGAGTATCTCACAAAGTACTGGTTCCCAGCCTTTCTGTTGCTGGTGCCCATCGATGTTCACTCCCCACATTGTGCCTGACTGGCTGCCTCTACACGCTGTCTCCTTTCTCTCCCACCACTTCCACCAGCTGCAGCCAGGATGATTTCTGACCCCAGCTGGAAAATTCTTATGAGTCTGTCCTGAACTTTCTCTGCCTAACCTAGCACAAGTCCTGAAGGATTTATCATCCTGCTCCAGACCTCACCTGTGTTACAGGCATTCATTAGTTGAGAACCAGGGCAACTAAGTGTAGCATTGTGCCTGAGTCTACTCTACTTGTCTTAAAACAATAATGATTGAGAAGGCTTTCATAAGAAAAAATAATACAATTACCTTTTCCATAGGGTGCATCATACTGTCGCTGTATGTACTGCCTGCTTGCACTTCCACTGCTTGTGGAAGCTTCTTATTTCTGGGCAGCCACCACTGGGGTATGTCTTTGAAATAGCTTAGAAACTTATGAAATGGGAGAGCATTTCATGGCTGATAAACTACAGTAATCAAGTTTGGAAATGGATTACTTCATAGACTGAAGACATTTAACATGCGTTTATCACAAAATAACATCAATGCACCTGAGCTCGTACTTGATAAACAGTGTGTGAAAAATACGGCAGAAAAAAGTTAGGTTTTATTTCAATACAATCTGTGGTAAAAGAGGATCTTCACTGATCCCAAAATAGTCAGTGCTGTTATGATTTCAACAGCATGAATTGAAAAAATAGGCTTCATTGCATAGACGTTGTTGCTCTTTGCTAACCTAAGAACGATTACCCTGACTTTTGGATTGCTATGGCTGTTTAAAAGCATCACTAGTAAGTTTTCTAAGTTTGCTAAGTGAGAGTTTTTTAAGTACTGTTGCTGTGCCCCGAATTTCTTGTGCAATGTTTTCATTCTATCCATGTCAACAGCTGTACTGCACTGTATGTCAGGTATTGTGCTGTGAAAGCTACACAAGCTTTTCCACTGTGCAAAATGAAGTGTTCAGAAAAGGATCAGAGCTTAGTAAAAAGCTGTCTTCCAGTTTTATTCAATACAGGCATAGTTAACTATTTTTCTAGATCACACTAATGGATAGAAGATAGGATCAATTCTTATGATAACTTCTGTTAATGTTCACTGGATTTCCAAAATAACATGGAAAAAATGCTATAACAGCATATATATGATTACTGTGGTTGGAAATGACCCATTCATACCTCCAAATATATGGGCTAGATCAAAGATTTTCTTCTGTCTCCAGCAGTTTTTACCACAGAGGTTTCAGAGAGTATAGAAGTTCTTCCCTTTTTATTTTTAAAATGTCTTCACTAGAGTATGGTGTTGAATGTGTTGCTGTCTGCACATATAATTACTAAACACTACGAAACTGTATTGTCGTTTAAACGTCTTTAGTGTTTGAGTGCCCAACAGAGCAGTGGAGATTTCAAACACTGATATTTAGTTCTGCAGTTTTATTATTACCATTGACTAGCTTTTTGTTGGGAGGGAAAAAAAAGTGTGAAATTTCAAAATCATTGTTATCTTACTTTGGTATTGGTGTTAATTGACTTGGCAGGTTAGCTGCTGTTTGTGGGACTAAAGCATGCTCAGAAATAAGTGAGTAATCTGTTTTAGGAAAAACGTAAAGCATCCATTTTAAAAAACATTTAAACTCTATTTGATGCCAGGTGTGTGAAGTGGCCATCATGTTCTACACATCTTATGAATTTTGGACAATGTTGTTATGAATGTTGTATTTTTAATGTGGAACAGACTGTTTGCTGACTAGGTCTATACCACATACTCGTCAAAGTGATGAAGAACCTTTAACTTTAATGGCCGTACCAGATAAAGTTTTCAAAATGGAAGGAAGAACAGAAGTTAACAGAATGGCGGTCCCAGAGGGACTTACAGAGGAACAAAAGGGAAGATTTATTAAGTCCTTCAAAGGTTTTGACTGAGAAAGAAAGGTGATTTTTTGAAGCAGGAGAAAAAAGATGTGATTTAACCATGAGACCCTACGATGTAAAGGAAGGAACCTTGATTTTGAGAAGAAATTGCAAGATACAAGAAGACTGTAGATACGCTAGACTATGTCTGATGCATTGCCAAATAATGCTGTGGAAACCAAGGCTTGGAAAATATTTTTTAAAGTTTATTGTTCTGTGCATGACTCTTGTGCAAGCTAAGTGCAGTCACTTGGTTTAGACTTCAGTACAAAGTTTGAATGGCTATGAGCTCTGCTTTGCACAGACACCCAGAGACTTACAGCCTGATCCTACTCAGCTGCAGGCACCTTACCTAAAATGCCTAAATGTTAAGCCTGCTAACCAAGGCTGTCTTTAGTCAGTGGAGAGAGCTAGGTACTCTGTAGGGGAAAGTCACTTCTCAGGAGGGATGAACTGCCCTCTGGAGACGGCCTGTCTCTCTACACTGACTATAGAAGTATCTAACCATGACCATCACGCTGTAGGTGCTGGGTATGAATTGACCAGGCCTTTGGCTTCTAAATGTCAAAACACCTACAAAGCTGGAGCTGTAGAAAAGGATCCATGAAGATCACTGGGAGCCCAAGACTATGACTATACAAGTAAACTAAACAGTGCAGGGACTGTTCCTGGGTACTGGGACTCTCCCTTCTCTATCACTATGTCACTGGAACAACACTTGGCCCAGGCTGACCTGATTTTTTTATTTTTTCTTTTGCTAGATAGTACAAAGTGAAACTTGTCTTCATCAATTTATTTATCCCCCCTCCCTGCCTTGTTCTTCTATGATTATCCTCATTTCTAATAATTATTTTGGCCCTGTTCTTATCTCCACTACATTAAATAAGTTCATCACCTTCATTGAAGATATGATGATTTACACTCATTGAAGATCTGAATATTTCTTTAGTCTTTTCTTAGTATCTTTTCTTCTACCCCCACCCCCCGCCCTTTACTGTATTACATTTTCTGTTTTCACTAACCATTGTTCTCTTTTAACTGCAAACAGTCTATTACTGCAGAAATTGTAGTAGTATGTGATTTAGTGTTGCTTTTAGCTCTACAGACCGGAGTTTTAATTCCTTGTATTCCTTTCATAGGTCATATCACATTGAGTGTCTTTAATCAGATTGCATGCTGCTGTCATTTTACTGTATCTAAACATTAATTAGGCCTTCAGAGGAAGAAGTAGTTTTTATAAATTTAGGTAAATTTTAATAGCTTGGTAAGAAAAGGAGTCTTTTATGGACCAGGTAATGGAAACAGTAGCAGCTATTTTCCAATGCACAAGCATATCCAGGTAAAGAGTTTTTATTGAGTGCTGTTTGGTAAAGGTTTGTGGTTCTATGGGGAAAGACAGAAAAAAATGGGCAGTAAGTGATTGCCACAGCCACAGAAGTATCAATAGTCTGGCAATGTTAAAAATTTTTTCATTTTAAAAAAGAAGACCTTCGGGCAGAGTGCTAGCTAAGCAACATGTTGGGTTTTTTTAATGTTTGCCATCCAGATTCTGAAACGTACCATTTCCCTTCCTCCTCAACCAATCTGATAGGTATTGGTGATTCTGGACCTTCCCAAGGGCACAGATAACATTTTTCTGTGGTTGATACCATAAGGTGTGCTGCTTTCTTGGTGTTTAGGGTAGATCTCTGCAGAAGATACCGGTGGGCATGAGGAAGGCAAGGAAATGCACGTATTATGCTGCTTTCCAAGTAAGAAGATGGCATTGTCAACTGACTGCAAACTGGTGTTGGTATGCTCATCAGATTTCTCTTATTGCTCCCTTTAGTGCTAAGGATTAATGGCTTCCTGATATGTTCATTCATCTTCACAAGAGAAAACAGTGGAAAACCATTTATGCTGTTCCATTTTCATTCATTGCTCCGTGTGAGTTAGAGGCCTATAAAGGTCTAGTTCAAAATAAAATTCCAAATAACAATAAGGCAGTAGGAT
The DNA here is from genome assembly GCA_013399075.1 of Chloroceryle aenea. Classification (NCBI taxonomy): domain Eukaryota; kingdom Metazoa; phylum Chordata; class Aves; order Coraciiformes; family Cerylidae; genus Chloroceryle; species Chloroceryle aenea. The sequence continues at coordinate 191,990 of VWZY01012832.1, read as the reverse complement.
ATTTTTTATTTTTTATTTTTTTTAATAAGAGCTTCAGAATGTTAATCTACAGATCATGTGAGCTTCAGGAGTTATTTTAGAATAGTATCATGTTGTCATGCTATAATGTCAGTGTGATAACATTTGAAACTATCGGACATTAAAATACTGGCTTCTTGACAGCACTTCCTTTCAAAAGTCATCTTTGTTCCTGTGATGTTTAACAAGGATCTTTATTCTGTAGATTAATTTAAAGAAAGGAACAACAAGCTGCACAGCAGAACTAGTAGGTCCTGGTTTCCTATGATAGGTGTCCAATGTCCTACAGCACCTTACTAACCACAGATGAGTGGTTATTACCTCCTTGGTGCCCCAGTACTCCTGTGGGCAGGATGCAGATGGTGCCATAGCTTGCTCTGAGGTCTGCTGCACATTTACCAGACAAAAAAAACATGTCTGTTGAGTTTTCACAATGATCTCTTCTCACACTGGAGTAACTGTTGTGGTCTCCTCACCACAACACACACGCTGATTTGCATGACATTCGGAAAACCTTTTATCTTTAAGCCCCCTGTCCTTCTGTTATGTGTGGTTAAAACTGGCTAACAAACTAAGGATTTGTTGCTGGGGTACATCCAACGGACATACTAACAGACGGCGTGATTGCGTAAGTCCCATTTCCTTAAGAAAGCAGGCAAAGATGTAGCTGACAATAGGTTTTTCTAGTAGTAATGATAAAACCTCCAGTTTACATACCAGCACATCAGTCAGTGTGAAGCTGGAGGTGGTAGGCAGGGGGACTTTGAGAAATGCAGTGATGGGGCACAGCCAGTCATTGCTGCCCAGGTCAGCCCCACAGGGCACTTGACACCTGACTCCCCTGTCCATTCATACCTGACCTGAGCGACATCTCGCCTATGCCCAGCCCTAGCTGTCATGACTGCTGCTGAGCTATGGAGTTCCATAGGGTGTATCCCTCAGATGTGCAAGACCTGGCCTCCATGACTGCACTTGAGCCAAGGAGCTCCATGGGTCCTGTCCCTTGGCTTGCACAGGATCTGTCCCCATGGCTCCCTTGCAACTCCAGGGTCACATATGAGGCAGATCTCAGCTCTGCTGTCTTATGGTGGTTGGGCTTCTTGTCCATCCTCCAAATTCTTCCACAGAGGCAAAGAGAGGTCATTAGTCAGGATAATCTTTACTGTGTACCTAAGAAATACTAACTTCTCAGCAGTAACAATATTCTGACTTTTGGGGATGATTTCAGATTGGTTTATACCCTCTATGGAGCACAGTGACCCTGGGCTTCTGGGTGGGATAGAGTTGTGGTTCTCAAAATTAAAGGGAATGGTGTTCATAATTTGGCTACTCTGCTGTAGTGCTGTTTCTGGTCTGAGGATAGAAGATATAAACAGTATATATTGTATGAGAAAAAAATGTAGCATTGTTTGCAAAATAAACTTACAAAGCTTGCTGCTTTATTCACATAGTTAATTTAATCAGTTACAAATAGGTTTATCAGATTCACCACTGTAGCTCTTTCACTTGTTATAAATTCTTTATATTACACTTTTCACACAAATGAAGAAGTGTGGCTCCTCTGAGGACTTGTTTCACTTTCAAGGGATATGTGCTCTTAGGTCCAACCTGCTAATTATTTTAAACAAATGATTGAGAAAGATACATATGCTGGATACCCCAAATAACCCTAGTTTCTGGAGTTGCTTTATTTCCACTATACAGCACTGTCAAATATGTTGTGAGACTGGCAGCATTTGGTGAAGTTCCTGAATTATGTACTTATGTGACTATGTAGGAATTGTAGGAATTGTTATCATTTTTCAAACCTGACTTATGGAACATGGATGCTTGGGTATGGATTTATGAAAACAAAAAAACCTCTCTTCCATATTATGAGGGCTTGGTCTACACGTCTCATAGACACATCTTCAAACCTAATCAGTCATGTCTAGATAGTATATACAGCTACCTATGCAAAATTTGATGCCTCCATTTATTCATAATTATCAATTTGTCTTTGAATTATTATTTTTTGTTAAGTCAGAGTCGACAGTCTGGTTCTTTATATCTTTTAGAGAAGCTGTAATATGTGTGGTAATTTTGATGACAAGATTCACCCTTTTTTTTCTTTCAGCTTTATCTGCATGGCTGGTAAGAAGATATGTCTTTCACTGCTTGCTAGTTCAGGACCAAACACAGGAAGCAGTAGTGTTCCCACAGTCTTTTATAAGGAGCCAGAAGTCACTCTTACAAAATATTCTTAAGAAAGGCATTGCTGGCTATGAACTGCTAGGATGGGCAGAAATGGGTTTTTAGAAATGAGAACTGGATTGTATTTTTATCTGTTAAATCAGTCTGTTCAAAGCTCAGAAGATTTAAATACAGATAGAAACTCACTGTGATTCATAGTGTATGGCCAGGATTAGCTCCTCATGTTCTAATAAGGAACTGCAGAGTTTAATATTAGACCTGCTTTTATAAGAGATGAATAAAGCAGCTGGATGATGGGGCTGTTGTGTAGTTTACACTGAATAATGCTGCCCTTATTTGAGTATTTTTGTGGTATGAGTGAGTGGTGGGAGCTCTTGTAGATTTTTTGCTTGCTTTTTCACTTGCTTACGTTACCACCTTGCACTATTTTCCTTCAGCTTTCACAGTGGCACATTTTCCATTGTGTTTTATTTTATTATATTTTATTTTATGATTTTATTTTATTTCTCCTTCTGGAAAGCAGTTTTCCTTGCTTTTGCAATATGTCATCCCAGAGTGCTGCTTCATCAGCTGAAAAGAAATGCAAATTTCAAAACCTCATGGCTGAAGGTGGGTTTTAAACAAACAAAACAAAATCCCTGGGCCCTGTTCACTGGCTTAGTGTACCATAATTGTACAAGAAATAGACATGATTTCAGGGCCCAGATGAAATACAGATCAAGGTAGTACTCCTACCCATACTGGTGAACACACTCCATAATGCTGAATATTGACATCTCACTGCTGATAATGGTGTGTACAGGACACCCCTTATCGAGTGCTCACTTTTATGTTGGCTCAGGTAGGAGAACGTAGGATCCAAACTGGCCTCTTTTGAACACCTGCCATATTTGTTTTTCATGAAGCCTGTATCTGGGATTCTGAGATGCAGAACTCACCTGAGGCTGCCCAGGACCCCTTACACAGGGCAGTTTTTCTGCAAGGGCTTGAGAATTTGTACTTCTACTCTAGCCATACAACTTCTGCATGTAGCTATTTTTATCTGTATTCCAGAATAGCTCCAGGCCCATTCCCCTGGGTGCTGGATAAGCCCATAGAAATGCAGTAACTATTCCAAGTAAGACATGTATCAGACCTCAATACTCATATCAATTAACACATATGACTGCAGAGATTCATGCAAACTAATCTTGGGTACATAAGTAAGGTGCCTGAATCGGGGATCTATGCTCCCTCTACAGTCAGCAGAAAGAGGCAGTTGATAGATAGGCTGAAATTGCTTTCTTGAAACCTGTCAATGAGCAGGGGATGACTAGGCACTGATGCATAGGAAGCTCAATTAAATGCATAGAGTCAAATGGAGTTAAGTTCCCACCTCTGAAAGATGCAGTCAAAAGGAAGGGAGAAAGGTAACTGTCACCTTGGGTGAAAGGTTATTTTGCTTGCATTGAGCAGTCTGTTTATGTATAGTCATGCTAATTTCACCAGAAAACTAGGCAAGAAGCAATACAGGTAGGACAAATAGGCACATGATTTTATAAGAGGCCTCCTAAAGTCATGGTCAGAAGAAGGCAAAGGATAAGATGATATGCTAGACAAAGATGTGGTCTAGGTTGTTCATCTGACACCACATTTGATCTAAAAATTATGGTTTTGTTGCTGCTGTCTTCTGGGTTTCCAGTTACTACCAGACTTGGTAAAAACTGGAAAATGGGTGAACTGAGTTATGGAGATGGGAAGACAGCCTGTAGAAGGATCATTGAGGAATGGCTAGTCTGGGAGACAGTATAGAAAGATAAAAAGCAGGTCTCAATTCTGAAGCTGGGGCCTGAGGACATAAGGGCAGGAAACCTTCCACTGCTGCTTGTGCTGGGACTTCCCGGGCAGCTGGGAAGGCTAAAGGTTGTTGTACGGGCATTGGACCTCAGCCCAATTGTGAGGTTGCTGGGGCAGGCAGGCAGATCTAGAGCACTATCAGAAAGGCCAACAGGACTTCAATACATCTTTGTTTCTGCTGCAAATACATATCATCCCTGATTTGAATTATTGGAGCATCCAAAATGTTTGCAAACCCCTTGATAACAATTGTATTAACTCAAAATAACACACTTGATAATTGTCAAATCGTAGGTAGACCATATGTTTTGGTTATGGTTTTGGTATGGTTTGTTCTACTCAAATTTGAAAGGATGCTATTTTTAATAAACTTGAGAACAAATGAGTACTATCTCAACATAAGAATGAAACAACTGATTCATAGGTTTGGAAGTTAATCTTCTGCTGCTCAGGACTGTTACTGATTTTTTTTTTTGTGTTCTTAAATATTTAATCTTTTTATTTGGGCCTCTCTGCTGTGGGTGTTGAAGTTCACTGTGGCTGAGTGATTTATGGGGTCAAATGGCTTTAGACAGGGGATCATCACCAGCTGAACTTTCTGAAAGCTCAGGCTCATTGGGTCTTTCATTGGACCAGACTTTATGAATAATGTAAGCTATCTCAATTTTTTATATTCCTTAATTTGAAACTCTGAATAATGTTCCTTGAGTCTCATTTCTGAACAGTCATTTATTAGGGTGACTTGGGACTACAGTTGCATTCTGTTGGACATTCAAATTGCATTCAGATGAAGTAGTTTTCATATCTTTGTTATCATTTTACATGTTGACCTCCTAAATCCAGACTGCGAGTTGTCAAGGTGAGGTGAATCTTTTCTGTATCATGTATTTACTCCTGGAAGGCTTCCCTCTAGAATGACAGATTATGTTAGATATTATAATAAAATTTCTCTTGATCAAGGATGAGCGCAAACCTTATATAGCACTTATGTGCTATATAGCACATATATAAGCACATATATGTGCTATATAAGCCCTCAAAATTAAATTTCTTTGCAGCTTAAGGGATATTTAAGATTTGCAAAGAGTGGTGGGTTTAGCTCCTAAGTGTTTGAAGTCCATTTGTGTATCAACATATTTGCAGAGAAAAGCAGGCTAATGTCAGCAGTAGCTGGTAGAAGCCAGCCACCTTCAAACAGTGAGTTCACTCATGAACATAGCAAGGTTGTCTTAGTTTGTGGTTTCTTCTAATTGACATTCTAGTTACTCTTTGGCATTCAGCCTTCCTTACAGGAAGGCAATTTTGTTTTAAAATCAGTCCTGTTCCATCTGACCATTATCATAGATAACAACCCAGACCACTGGTGACCTGCAGCTGGAACAATAAGGATTGACCAGAAATAGAGAGCTCTGTGGTGACAAAAGCTCAGGAAGGTGCATTGCAGAACCCCTGCTCACACACTGTGTTTTAAGGCATGGTATGCCTCTAAATATCATAAAGTGCGGGTTCCTCCATAAATGGCCTTCACACGATACTGTTGCAAGGCCCATGAACTGCCAACTTTTCTCTCTTTGTGTACAATAAAAAGAAAAGGTGAAATTGCTGAAAGATGAAGTCTTTTGCTCTTGCTTGTTTCAGTTTCCAGACATCTCTGAGTTAGGAAATGAGTCAGATGGTTATTATTTACTCATCTGCTCTGCAGTTTTCTGCTGTCTTAATCATTTCAGTTGTAGCTGGGAGTGTTACCTTCATTAAAATAAAGGCTTGAAAGATGAGCAACTAATTGCAGTCTTCACTCCTTTGATTACAGAACAGCAGTATGTACAAGGCTAGCAGCCATGTTAATGCCTAGGATGATGTACTTTCCTACAGTGTTTAGTGGAACCCCACAAGTATTTAGTCTGTAAGGAGTTAGAAGGGATGCAGTTAGCAATACAAGGATGCCCAACTCCAAAGCTGTAACACAAAGCCTCCTGACGCCCTTGTGCATGGATGGAACCTGAGCTCTGACAGCTTCCGTGCTCATGAGGCTCAGAGGCATCAGAGCTGGTCCACAGAAGTACTCCAAAACTGCCATCCTGTCTCCCAAGTTTTGGACAGACCCACTGTAATACAACATATTCTAATTTTTGCCTCTTTCTAAACAAAAGGGGAAAAAATCCCAAACAAACACAACTCTTTTCTGGTCCTTTAATGATAACTAATTTTGACAGGCGGTCTTTCCTCACCGCATGGCATCCCTTGCAACCTAGTCCCACTCACATGAAAATGGAAAGATGATGGCAACCATCTATGAAATAATTGCTAAGCTTGAGGACATCGGTGGCAGTTGTCACTGCAATATCTCAATACCTCACAAAACCATTGTCATAAGCTCTTAACTGCTGTTGTTTGCCTAGGTTTAGAATGTGTGGCATATTTTGGGGCTATCTGAAGTGACATACAACAATGCCTGACTTACTTGTATCATCTTCCTTCTTTATGCAGCTGTTTCATAGCTCAGTGTCTTGTTTGCTTTTGTTATCAAAGCAGTGTGGTAGAGGAACAGGCTTTTCTACAGAGATTTCACATTCACTCACAACTGCTAATGCTGTAATTTTCCTTTGATAATAAGTGCTGTTAGTGCCTTGTTTACTGTCTCTGTCACTGTCATGTAACTGTATTAGATGTCACTTATCATTGGACTACTGCCCTTTGTATATGTGGCATTTTTTTTCAGTAGCCATTAGAGTTTCTCACTGCACATACCTGTATGATTTTTTTATTTTACCTTTCTTTTATAGCAGTGGCTAATGGTGTCCATGAAATATAGGAGCTGTAGTTAGAATCCAGCATGCAAATCCATAAAAATAATTGTCACTCCCCTAATTAAACAGCTTACAGTGTAAACAGTAAGAAAGGGCAGCTGATGGGAGAAGGTTAAGCCATTGCTGTGCTACTACTTTTCTAACACTACTAGCATTTAGCATTCCACTTGGAATTGTTGGCAGGATCAAGATGATATGAGAGTGTTAAGTGCTGGTTCCAGACAGTCTGAGAAAAAGGGGAGAAAATTAATTCATCAGTTAGCTAAAGAGTTTCTCTTTATTGCAATATGTACACAAATTGTAACCCAAGTATGACACCATCATTAAGTCCTAGCCACTTAGCTACTTCATTAGTTCAAGGATTGTGGTGTTTTTAATCTTTGTGATCTGGGTCATGGCAGGATTCAAGCTAAAGTTTGAGTCAATGCAGGGCTTCAGTTTCTTACTCCCATCATTGTGTGTTTTGCAGTCTGTCTGTTCTCACTTGAGTCAAGCAAATATGAAGGAAGTTGGGTTTGAAGATTGGGGATTTTGTCTTTGTCACATTGGTTAGATTCTTCCCTTGATTTGTGACTAGGTTGTTTGAATGACTGACATGAAATAATTTGGAATCAAAACCCCACTGTACTCAGCACTGTGCAACCTTTTGCTTCCCCAGTTCCCAGAGATACAAGCTTGAAAGTGTTTCAGGTGAAAGTGAGGTTTCTTGTCTGGGGTTGTGGATTAGTCCCCTGAGCAACGTTTCACAGCAGCCTGGTACCTACCCCTTCTGCAAGGAGGACGTCAGTGAAGTACAGACATCTCTCCAAAGTCATTTCCACACTTCCCCTCTGACAATCTAACTGCTCCTTGGAGCTGATGCAACCAACAAAGACATAATCTTCAAGTTTTCCAGTCCAAATTGTTGCAGGATGTCTTCCTTGACAGTCTGTCTGTAGTTACCATAAATAGACAACTCTTTCATACCAATTTTTAATAGATGAGCCTGAGATCTCAGACCCTTCTTCATACTGCTGGTGCCAACATGGCATGAAGATGTGTACTCAGAGGTGGTGCCAGTCTTCTCCAGGTTGAAGATTTTCCCCTCTTTTTGCCTTGAGCTGTGATTGCCTCAGAGAAGGACATGTTAATGTGTGTACAGGGCTGGGGTGGTGCTGACTCCCTTCAGCAAATATGGAGGAGTTATTCCAGAAGTGATCTCCTGTGGTCAGATGTAATTATGTTGTTACTACTAGAGGAGCTGTGGGGAAGATAGATATACACACATAAGTACCTTATCCAGTTTTGTGGAGTGGCTGTTAATTTCTAATTCAAATATCTGATAAATCTAAATGTGCAAGAGCCTCAGAGATAACTTGCCTGGGCAAAAATAATGTCTGTACTTAGGGAAACCTCTTTGCAATGGAAAACAGGCTGGTGAGGCAGTCTGATTTTAAGAAGAAAAATTATACCTCTCTCAAATTGTATTCATTCCCTGTCTTCGAAGCTGTATGAAAATGCAGGAATAAGCAGGTAATAGTATTGCCTAACACCTACCTGTCCTGCTGGAATAACTGGGTTCATGTTGGCCTTCTTCTGCAGCTGGTTAGCATCTGATAGGAAAGAGGAGGAAGTGACTGTTGGAAGAAAAACTGGAATTTAGATGCCCATACCTACAGGTTGATCTGAAAGTATTGCAAGAGGACTGGGAGGAGTCCATCCTGGAATCAAAACCGGGAAGAAGTTTGGAAGCTGCAAAAGCACACGCAGAACGACAGCAGGGAAGGCAGGGTGGGTCATGGTATAGAATCATAGAATCATAGAATAGATTGGGTTGGAAAAGACGTCCAAGATCATTGAGTCCAACCCCTGATCCAACTCCAATTACCATATCATGGCACTAAGGCCATGTCCAATCTCTTTTTAAAAACCTCCAGGGATGGTGAATCCACCACCTCTCTGGGCAGGCCGTTCCAATGCCTGATTACCCTCTCTGTAAAGAATTTCTTCCTAACATCTAACCTAAACTTCCCCTGGCAGAGCTTGAGCCCATGTCGCCTTGTCCTGTTGTTGGTTGCCTGGGAGGAGAGGCCAACCCCCACCTGGCTATAACTTCCCTTCAGGTAGTTGAAGAGAGTGATGAGGTCACCTCTAAGCCTTCTCTTCTCCAGACTAAACAACCCCAGCTCCCTCAGCCTCTCCTCATAGGACTTGTGCTCAAGTCCCTTCACCAGCCTGGTTGCTCTTCTCTAAAGACATCCCAGAAAAAGTGGTAAAGAAATAAACAAGTTCAAGTAAAGTTGACTTTAGTTGGGACTTCTACCTAGTTGATGCTGAGGTTTTCTTAACAAGAATATGATTTTTCTGTTTATGTGAGAATATAGAGCTATAAAAAAATGTATGCCAGTATACTCTCTTTTTCCGTGTGTAACTGAACTAAATAATACCAGTATAACTGCTTCTGTGTCAGAAAGGCATTATGCTTCTCTGTGTTAGCATAATTAAAGTAGCAGAACAGGTAAGCATAGATGAATCCTCGAAAACTTTGGAATCCTGTTTGGAGTCAGGCAGAGCTGCTGGTCACATTTGTATTGCATTGTTTGATATTTGTTTTTATTTTTTTATTGCTTGGTATTTTTTCCGTTTTGGTTTTTACAGCGAAATATTTCCTTATTGCCATATAAACTGTATGCACTTCACAGTGTATGCTGGTTTGTTTCTGAAAGGTTTCTTTTTTAATGCGCGGGGCTGCTGAAGCTTTGAAGAGAAATCCTGAATCACTTTTTTAATGAGGTGTGGAAAGCGAACTGTGGGAATAAGCGGACTTGGCTGCACTGTAACTTCCCTAGATCCCCTGGGAGTTTTGAGTGTCCAAGGGATGTGAGAGTTTGATGTTAAGAATATCCCAGAAACATGAAGTTCCTGGAGGAAATCATTATCACACGCATCCTAAACTCCAGCAGCTTCTGAGATTTGAAGGATTTACACTTGTACACCTAACTTCAACGGAAGTGTGCCTGAAGGGAGTAGTTAGATGATTCACAATAAAGTCCATAAATATTATAAGGCAGTAAAAATATGTTCTAACACAATAGCTTTAATATCAACCTGTCTGAATACTGTAACTTCAGCAAAATGTATGGGGGAAGATTCTGATTCTCTCATCCTTTGAGAAATGCAGGAACACCATTCTAAATACCAGGGAAAAGAATAGCGAAGGATTGTCGTGTTTCAGCCTTTGGGAAAGATAAGCTAGATCCAGAAAGTATGAGAGGCATTCCTACACACGTCAGTGCAGAGAGGGTACATTTCTCTGAAGCACTTGAAGTATTTTATCTGTTTAGGAGGAGTTACAGCAACAGTAATCAATGAGATGTTGGGTAAGAAACTTGCAATGTAATAAGGAGGATTTTAGATGGAGAAAAAAAATCATTGGGGGCTTGTACATATATGTGCAACCATCTTTCTTTGAAGAGTATGAGAAATTGCTTTGTTCTTTGGTCCACACACTGTTAAAAGAAAATGCACCCTCTCTGTGCTCAAACTAAAAGGATTCCACTTTTCTAAGCAGGAGTATTTGGATTCTGCCTGGGAGGTGCATTATGACTTTACATGCTTGGTGTCTACTGAGTGCACAGCTGGATACCTATGAATGCAGACTCATTTCCATATATACTGCAGCATTCCTTTTGGAGGAGAGGCTTTTAATAGGTCTGTTCATAATGGACATGTAAGCATGCAAGCTTTATTACCTGCCTCTGCCAGCTCACCAGGAAAGTATGCCATTCCTGCACCAGTGGATATGTAACCAGGGCTGTTTAATTACCATGTGGCTGTGCTGCCAGAAACACTGGCTTGCTCTGTCCTTGGGCTTTTCACTGATATACACAAAGCAGGAGCCTCTTGCTTCTCTGAATCACTACTGGTAATATTGCAGCCATAGAAGAAGTGGAAGGACAGACCAGGAAAGAGTTTATCTCTCTGCTTATGAAGAAAGTTGAGGAGGCAATAAATTTAGTGCAAATCTGTGACTTGTGAAGTCCATGCCTGAAATGTGTGTGACATTAGAGATATCATAGTTCTAAAAAAAAAAAAATATTAAAAATTTAAAGGTCTTCTTGCAAACAGCATCCATTATAATAGTTTAAATGGTAGGATTTAGACACAGAGGGTTTTTCATTGCCTCTTCCCATGCTTGCAAACTAATACTCTGAGAGCGACCTGAAGTATTGCCTTTTAAGTGCTGTGCAGAAGTCTGATTACAGAAATGCTACTGTGAGCTTTAGAGGAAAAAAAAAATACAGCAATGAAAGTTGAGGGATTAAGAAGGAAAAAAAAGAGTGCAAACCCCAGCCAAACCAAAGCCACAGGAAATGGATTCTGAATGTAAGAGTAGGATCTAGACAGAAAGGGATTTTGCAGGAGAGAAATTTTTGCAAGGGCTTCAAGGAGAAATGTAAAGCCCTGTCCTATAAAGCTCAGTCTCATGATAAGTCTTTATCCCTGCAAATGAATCCATTTTTGAGACACTACCATAGGTCTAGGATCTTAGAAAAATACCTTCTGTTAAAATAAAACACTGAAAAGGACATAAAAGGTTGGAGCTGGAAAATGTATAGGGAGGAAGGATTGCTTGTTTTAAGCTCTCTTTGGCTGGGCAGCAAGGCTCATATCCACAAAAACAGGTAGTGACTGTTCTTTTCTAAATGGGTAGAGTGTTAGTTGGGAAAACAGTGCCTCTGGTTGTCACAAAAAGGGGTACGTTACACATATGCTTATTTGCCAGTTCTTCTGTTTCCATCAGGATACTGGATTCCTTCCCAGCCTCCTGTAGGTTTTGGAAAACCTCCCATTCAGCTGCCATGTAGAAGGCTTTGAACTTAAAGTGGGAACAGATGAGATGCACCCAGCACTGGGGGGACCCTCACAACCCTCTCCCCATTTCTTTTTTCCCCATCAGGACCACCAGGAAGCTGGCAGATGCCATCCTGAGACTTGCAGTGCTGGCAGCAAGGAGAAGTGGGGTTTGCAGCACGAGGTGAAAACTTTTGAAGGTGGAGGCTTGGATGTTTAATTGGAAGCCAGTGCCTAATTAGTTTTTATGATGAAATTAAATCTCTTTGTGGAAAGGGAGGCACTCTCCCACAGGAGGGGTTTGGTTGCATGGAAATGCTGCAGAGAGACATACTCCATTATTGTGGAAAACAAGGCAACATTAGGATTTCTTTTTAAAATACCAACAAACTACTTTTCCTTTGAGGAACAGATGCACTGATGAAGAAAATGCCATCTGTGCATCAGCTTCCCTCTGACAATATATGTGTCTTAAGTCAGGAGAAGCAGGACTACAAACTACTCTGCTGATAAGCACCATCAATTTAGCTGTGGCATACAGTAGGTAAGTCTCGTATCAGTGTGAGTTGTGTACAGCTAGATCTGGCTCACAAAACAAACATAACTTGGAGCAGCTACTCAGCAAAGTCCTATCCTGCTTCATCCCATTTGGAAGCACAGTCATGGCACTGATACATAATGTATTCATTTGTCAGTATGTCTGATGTTTGCATACAGAGTCTGAACTAGAAAGACAGAGAGATACCCTGAGATATGGTTAATATTGCCCTCAGTATCCTTGATACACTCAGTGCTGTGTTTACCTATCATAGCACATATGAGATCACCTTCTCACCAGCCTGAAGAGCTGCAGAAAGTTCTTGGTGTGAGAGAGCACAACCCACTTTCTTCACTTCCTTCCTTACAGTCTTTCGTAAAGCTGTGGTCACCAGTATAGAAGAAAAAATAATAAATACTTTCTTGTATTTATTATCAGGCTTCTTCCCTTACACAACAGAATTGGACTTTGGTTCTTCTAGAGACACTCTCACAGTTGCATGGACACTGCAGAGCTGCAGAAGTCGGTTCAAAGTGCCATGCCTCACAATGGGAAGTATATCCATATGTACCTCTCACAGTTTACCTTGGGACAGATGTCAGAACAGCAGATTTCAGCAGTGATGTAAAGAAAGTATCCCATCATTTTACAGGGATTTCTTGCAATTTCAGAAGTGGCTGCTCTGTAATACAGGGTATCTCACTAATGAGGGGTTTGAGCCACACCGGAAATTTAATCATCACAGGACTGATGTCCATTGTTGGTGGGTTCACAGGATTTAAAACATCCAAGAAAAGAGCTTTGTTCCTCTACAAAATCTGTGGGGGAGAGAGAAACATGTGAATGAACAAATGGGGCAATTTAAGAATAGTTACTTTTCAGGATTTTGCACAAATATAGCGACCCACCTTTTTTGTTTATTTTTTTCATCCAGTGTATTTGAGAAGTAATTTCTTTCAGTTTTGCTTAAAAATCAGCTTCGTTCTCCTGGTTACTAAAATACCTTGTTAATAAAATTCTAGACCTTGCCCAGAAATAATGGGCATATTTATGGATGGGAGGTACTGCTACTTAAAATCTCATCTTTTAGAATATATCAAGTTTACTGACTCAAACCTAGTTTAGGGAAATACATTGTAATCTGTCTTTTCCTTCAATAATTTGGGGGAAAAAAAAAAAAGAGTACATTTTAGAATTTTTAAATGTTTTATTGTCTTCCTTGATAACACCCAGTGCTCCGATATCTGAGTGAGGAAACTCTATAGCATAACTTGGCCAGTCCGAATGTGTTGTCCTGTTTGTATCATCAGTTCATACATGTTACTGAAAGAGCACACATGGTCCTGGCCCAACGATTGTACCACTGAGCTGACAAACAGAAAGCTATCTAGGAGATACATGGACCTGTCTCTTACTGTGCATTGCGAGGATGCATCTTGTTCCATATCCTTTAGGAAATGTTTAGGTTCTACCTCACCCACCCAGGGAAAGAAATTCTGTCATAGTGCAAACACACTAAAGCAATTTGGGAAAGGAATATCAAAGACAATAATCAAGTTCAGCAGATTATCTGGGTTTTTTTTTCCTCTGGGATCTCCTCTGCTGGTCACTTGTACCTGTGTAGGTAGACCATATCCAGGAGAACAAACTCTCCACAGAAGAGGTTTCTGAAAGAGAACAGTAGACAAGATAATTTTCTAGAAGCAGTCATTGACAGAAGTTGCAATGCAGCGCTCTAGTTTACTGGTGTTTAACTTCCAGTAACTTGCACAGGCCAGGTGCTGATAGCTGTAAAGATAGAGGATAACCTTCTGCTACACCAGACTGCAAATTGTTCGAGTCAGCAGCATTGATAATGCTTTTTATAAATGCAGGAATATCCCCCAATATGTCATGAGGGAAAGGATGATTTATTCAACATGAGTATTTTGGTGCTGTTACCCAGAAAGGAGAGCCAAGCTACTGCTGTATCTGGATGAATATGTCCGAAGTGCCCTTTGTTCTTCCAGCATATCTGTCCAGGAGACAGCCATCATGCTGTAGGCCAGCTAACCTCACCCCCTCTCAAGGCTTTGTCTTAAAAACAAGTATTAGTCAGATGGTGGGTTTGAATACTTGTACTGGAAAAAGTGCATAATTAAGGACTTTCTAAAGTATGCAGTATATCCATTTCAAACTACAAGGCATTGGAAAGATCAGTGGTCTGGGGTTTATAAAATGATTTATGGTGTCAGTGACCACTTAGATACTTCATATCAATGGATTATTTTTCCCTGCCACAGGAAGAACATTTGTTTTTATCCAGGGCCAAAACCTGAAGTCATTATTCATTTTATTACTTAGGCAAAATTCTCATTAAAGACTTAAGCATTTGGCTCAAGGCTCAATATTTCAAAGGAGAATGTATTTAGAATAGAAAACAGAGGGAAGATCTTTGTAAACATCTCAATGACTCTTTAAACTCATTCTACAAACACATTAAGTCTGTAGCGATGCAGGGAAAGTTAATTCAGCCATAATTCCCACCCTTCTTCTGCGCCAAGAGATGGATCTGCTTACTCCTTGTGAAGATAACTTTGTTTACGCTCTCCCAAGCTAGCCTTAGCACCTCCTCTCTTACCATCTTTATCAGAGGTGAGCCCTGCTAGCCTGCTTTACAAACCTGCTGTGATGCAGGTTTATACCCTTGGCATCGGAAAAGATCTTGGATAGCCTGTAAGTAAAAACAACTAGAGTGATAAAGCCTTTCAAGTGTGCTGTCAGTGAACAAATGATGTGGTCACAGAGGGAGCCTTGAAGTGCAAATAAACAGCGTACAGATTTCAAATTGGCCTGAAGGCCTCTCCAAAAATACTGAAGAAACATAGTGCAAACCTATCAGCCAGCACCACTAACGTGTACTGGGCATACATATTCTCACCTAACTCAATTAGAGAAGGTGTATCTGTATAAATACAAGGTATCAGCTGATTCTGATGGTATATTTTCAAGTTTAATTAAATACTTTTAAAATATGGAAGTGGCTTATCTGTAATATACTTTTCTCAGTCTTTTAACTAGATTTGATGATGCCTTAGGGCAGGAATTATCTTTGGTTGTGGTGAACATATGGATAACAATTAAAATTTTAGTAAAGTATGTGAGGATAATTGGAAATTACTGTAATTTGCTTTGTTTTTCTGAAGGGTCTTAAAACTTGCTTCTGCACACTGAGACTACAGTAAGTCTACATTTGTACAGTGGTGAGCTATCAGATTTCAGAGGTCAGTTTTCACTGTTAGAGTTTCCTCATGCAAATTATATCACCTTCCATCCTGAGAACACAATTTCTCTCTTCATCCATATATTGAAGTGTAAGAAAGATATTATTATCTGAATTTTCAAAGCTTATGAGCAGGAACACTTTAGGGAGGCGCATCCCAAGAGTCACTCAGTCCAGCTACTCGTTAGCAAAGACAGAGAGAATGGTTTTCTTGAGTATCTAAACCAGCATGAGGATGAATTCGCCTAATTCATCTTCACTTGATACAGTGATTTTGACTTCATGTCATCCAATGTGATCTATTGCCCGATAGCACAGAAGGCTGATTTATTATTCCATTTTCTATTCCCTAGTCAAAATGTTGTTACCTGAAATGACACTCTTGGTTGCTCAGCCAGAGATAAATGTGTATAAATACTAATTCAGCTTCAACTGCAGGGTGAATCCAAGCAGATCTCAAACACTTGGTGCACAGATGTGAGGCAGATTAATCATTCAAATACAATATGCATTTGTTAGGTAACCTTCTACTTAGAGCTGTGTTGTGTAAAGGCCATCAGCTCTGGTCAGATGAGATTTTTTCCTCTCTCATGTTCATATGAGTTGTTATGCATATGGACAGTTGATTTGCTCATAATTTATTAACCTGGACAACACTTGCATATTTCTAGTATTCCAAAAGAAGTCTTTCCTCTGTAATCAGGGAAAAATGGATGGCAGAGAGATTAACGGTCTTCAGTATGTGATTGCCTTATTTAACATACACCACACCTGGAATATTTAATGTCCTTTTACTCCCTTTTTTAAGTTACAGAGGCAAGCGCTCAGGACCATTAAAATGTCAGATTTAAAAAAAAACCAACCCTGCCTGAATGAATAATTCTGTCTCTTTGTGCATCTATTAGCACAGTCTCCAGCTGCTAGATTTTGGTAAGTTATTGGACCTATGTGCAACATAGCACTTGATGCACAGAAAGGGGTTTTCCCACTCAAGCCAAGAAGAGCCTTTCAGGAATGGGGCATGTACTGGTGGGGCTGCACCATGTGGCAGTGCTGGGCTTCCAGTTTTGCTTGGCCTGGGAGAACAGTTCCAGCAGCAAGCAGTGGACTTATGGATGCAGAAAAGACATCCAAGTGCAGTACTGTGCCACCTTGGTGGGGTCCATGCCATCATGCACAGGCAGTCATCCTGTAACTCCTAAGCATGCCATGCTTGGCCCTTTGCTTTCTGTCCTTGTTGCTGCCCAAACGTGCATAGCTTGTGCAAGCACAACCAGCCTGGCTGGGAGCAAATGCAGCCAGCACACTCGGGCACTGGCTGTACCGAAAGGGTTTTTGCAAGCTTGCAGGAGAGATAGTAAGTGAATTTGGTTTCCAAGGCAGCCTTTAGGTCACCCGTAATAGGTCACCCTTAACAAACGGCATTGACACAGAGCTGGAATGGCAGTGAGTGAATGAAACTTAGCTCTCTCCTATTTGAGCAATGGAATTTATTCCCAGCACTGACCTTGTGCAAACTCTGTTACCATATTTATCACACGGAAAGAATGACCACTGTCGGCAGTGTGGGCAGGAGGCCTCCTCAGCAGAAGCAGCTCCCAGCCAGGTCCAAACACTGAGGAGCCAAAATATACCCAGTAGTGCTGGGGGAAGGAGAAAAGAGGGATGTCCTCTGCTCTCGCACTTGAATCTGGGGATGTTGCAAAAGGCTGCTGAGCCCAAATGGCACATGGGGCATGGAGCTGTGAAGGACACTGGGCTGTGCTGCTCCCCAGTGCTTTTCTCCCCCTTGTTTGCTGTGTGCCATTGAGTGCATGAGGGCACTACCTAGAGCTTCGCCTCTAGAAAGAGGTGAGAAGAGCTGGCCAAAAGCACTGCTCTCTCCAGCAGTGCCACTGCAGCTGAAGGCAGCAGGCCAAGGAGGCTACAACCTTCCTTTCACCCTCATGATTGAAATCAATAGCTGCATGTCTGAGACACAGCTTTGCAGTGAGAGCTGCTGTTCTCACTTCGTCAGCTTCTCAGGAAGCCAGAAGGAAGGGGCACTTCTGCAAAAAAAAAATCTTCCCTTCAAATTCCTATCTCCTCTTATGCTCACAGGGGCTATTTAGCTTCTTGTACAGACAGTGCCTGTCCTGCACTCCCTTCCCTCCTGCGTGCCCCTCTCTGCTTGGAATGTACTTTGCCAGAAACAGAGACTGACCTCCCTGAGCATACAGGAAGCATCACACTAAAAAAATCAAGCAGATCGTGTGAACAGAGCTGAACTTCCCACAAGGTGTAATTTTTCTCTCTTTGTTACTTTTATACGCAAATATGTCATGACAAAAGATAGAGAGAAGGTATAAGGGAGCAGGGGAAAGAGCTCTTGGGACCTGTCTGTTTTGCATTCAGATATCCTGAACTTAGAGAGATATTTGTGCTAAAGGTTATTTCAAAGTAGCTCAAAGGGAAGGCTTATTCTTACTTAAGGATTTTTGTTAATTAGCTGTGACGCACCTCAAATCTTTCACCACTTTGGGGCTTTATCTGAAATAAGTCTATGCTTTTCCAAGATGCTGTGCAGGAGGAAGGAGACCTCCTGTTTCACTTGAAGTGCAGGTTCTGGTAATAGCAGTGAGAATAAAAGCAAAGCCCAACGCACAGGCACAGCAATGCTCACACCGCTGCTTGGCAACCCGCAGGGACCCTGCCAGGGCCATGTTGCCTCCTGGGAACACTAGGGCAGGATTTGCTGTGGATGAGGGCTGTGGGGAGGTACTCCCTGCCCCAAGACTGCTTTTTTCAGGTGGCTTGGAGCAGCAAGAATGTGCAAAGAGGGATTTTTTAATCAATTAAATACTTGTTCATTTGGGCCATATGATTTCTTCTGGGTAGCTTCAGCAAACCCAAACCAGTGTAATAAAATGTACACCATAAAGAAATCATACTGTGAAGCAAACTTCTTTTTATTGCCTTAAGATGATGACTGGATGAAATATTATTTAAAGGCCCTACTGGGGCCTTTATACTTCCCTGGGTTTCCCTTCCGCTAACCCACGGGGAGATGGCAGCAAGAAGGAGAGTTCACTGTGAAGTATTTTTTTGTCATCCCCAGCTCTGAAACAGGAAGCCTGCTGTTACATTAACTCTTTGGATTTGGGGGGCAAAATACTTTATCCTCGTTACACCAGTTGCCCTGCAGCCATAAAGTCCCTCTCTGTAGATGCCCCTCTATGCAATGATCTTAAAGTATTTTGCAAGTAGGAGATGCCACCGGCATTAGATGAAATAGAGAGGAATAACCTCATTACAAAGGAGAAGAAACAAGGACAAAAATGCAGAGAACTTGCTGCTGGCAAGAATAGGGTTCAACTCAAGCTTCTTGTCCCGAGGGCATTTGCAGGTGTACTGCCACCCTGCTGCCTTGGCTCCTCAGGGTGTGCCTGGCATGAAGTAGCACACAGTGCTTGAGGTGGTGGATCTAATGACTCATCTGCAGGCTTGCTAAGCAAAAATCATTATCTGTGG
The DNA here is from genome assembly GCA_013399075.1 of Chloroceryle aenea. Lineage (NCBI taxonomy): Eukaryota > Metazoa > Chordata > Aves > Coraciiformes > Cerylidae > Chloroceryle > Chloroceryle aenea. Next base: position 172,993 of record VWZY01012832.1, on the reverse strand, counting down.
GAAGTCTGAACACATACCATAGCTTCCTGCTATACGTGGTGGGCACAGAAATTCAAGAAGCTACCAACAAATTGCAACTACAGAAAAGGAAAATTTTGTTCTATACTATGGCCCGATGAGCAGCCTTTTTTATTTTCTGTTGAGTGTTTCAGTCTTTCTGTTTCAGAGTGGAACTGAGTGCTACCGCAAACTGCACTTCCTAGCCGGCTGCTTGCATCGTGATTGTGACAAAGCTGCACAGAGAAAGTAGAATTGCAGCTGAGATACAGCTGAGCAAGATTAAACTGCTCTTTTTGTTTGCATGGTTTATCTTTTCTCTTGGCAGTGCACTTCCCCGTGTTCCTCTGGTGCACTTTAGAACAAGTAAGCTTTTTGAAATCGTTCTTCTATCACTAAGAGAAACCACCTCAGGCAGTCATCAAAAAGCCAGGCTTTATTTAAATGAGGCATACTGGCAAGTAAAGAAGAACAAAGGTGAAGCTTTTTGCCTTGAAAAAGTGTGAAGCTGACTGTTGCAGCCTGCTGCAGAGATTTTGTTTAGAAACACACACACAAATACAGCCATGTAAAATACCATAGAAGACATTCAAACTCTACTGGCAGCACTTTCCTGCTAATGATGTGGTACAAATGGCTTAAATCAGACAAGAATAATGTATGAAAAATTATCTCCTGTTTTTCTGCCTTACCACTGGCTTCACACAACATTGTCTTCATCACTCCTCTTGGCATCAGTTCCCTTCTCTGTAACACAGGCCTTCTAATTTCCCTGTGCTCTCGCTCTTCAAAATGCTTTCATAAGAAATGCTGTAGGTCTCTCATATTTAAAGTTGAGTACTGATTGTCAAGGTATAAAAAAAAATGATACAGTTGAGCCGAAAAAATATGCTTCAAAGGTATCATTATATTGCCACGATAGGATGCTGCAGAGACTTACATATTAATGTTTGATTTACCACAGCATGACTTCAGTGGTGAAAAATGAGCAATGTGCAAGTGCATCAACACAGGGCATGGAGAAAGTAGTAAATGTTTTCATGCATTGAAAAGGAGTGATAAATCACTAAGTTCTGCCTTTTAAAAAATATAGAAGAGTTTCAGAGGCTTCAATTTGAAGATGCTAGTATTTTCTAAGGTGAGATTTTTGTTCTCATTAACTCAACCTTCATAGTTTCCTTTGGTTAAAAAAAGTTTCCAGTTTGATGACGACAATGCCCAGACTGGATGCCTGGTCAGGAAGGCAGATGACAGCAGTGGAAAACCAGCTACAGTTACACTAGGAACAGCCATCAGTGGTACCTGGGCTTACAGAGACCCTGTGAGAAAATGATTGCTCCATGTGCAGAACCTGTTTGGAAATAAGTGTATGGAAAATAAACAGCTTCGGTCATGCCAGGTCTGGTTGGGAGTGCTTCCCCTTTCAACAGCTATCCAAATGCCAGTCTATTTTTAGCATTCCAAATATTTTCACCGCACAAGTTTGGCATGCATTTTCATACCGTAATTTGGAAAGACTAAGTTAAGGTTTTGCTTTTACTTTTTAAAAAGAAACCAGAGGCATAATGCAATGCTCTCTGCAGCCAAGAGCCTGACAATGAGTGTGATTTGCCTTCTAGTGGGCTAGAGAATGAGTATAAATTAGAATCTAACATCTGAAATACAGTGGGCAATATCTTCGTTTAGTGTAAACAAGCAGAGCTGAGGTGTTGGTGGAGCCTGGCTGATTTATATCTGTCAGTGTCTGTCCCTTTATCTGTGCAACTCACATTGGCTATGGCTGCAGGTCCCAAAACAGCCTTGTTTTCTCTCCTGGATAGAGATTTTCCTCTGGCTGCCCCATGGGTCTCAGTGGATATGTCCTGCAGACCTAGAGCTAACCCAGGGGAGTGCTTTCCCCTTCTCCCTGACCCTGTTCCTAGTAGGTCACCTTGGCACGAAAAATCACTTGTCTCTGCAGGTCCATGCAGGGCCAGATCCCAATTTTGGCTCCCTACAATTACCCCCACTCTAGTTAGTGAGCCAAGACGAAATGTTGAAATGTTCACTGGTGCCAAAGGTCCTTGGAGGACAAACTCCTGCCTTCAAATATCACTGCAGAGCCTGCCTGGAAGCTCAGGAGATTAAGGTGCCTCAAGGAATCAGAGACTCTTGAAGATGCAGGGGAAGGTGGGAACCAAAAGCTCTGATTTCTGATCCTGTCACATCCTCCCCACACTGCAGCAGCTGATGCTCTCCCACTTTCTTCAATGTGATGATAGTTTTGTTGTGGGTTGGTTTCCTTCTTTCTTTTTAATTCACCAGAATACAACATGAAATACAGGTCATTTGGATTGTCAGCCATCAGTGGGCTGCCTGTTAGTCATGATGGATGTGTTATGCCTTGGTTGCTCTCAGCTGGTACTTCAGGAGCAGTTGTGATGGTTTATTTGTGCTGCATTGCAGCACCTCAACCCAGAATGGGAGACCCTCTTCTGGTGTTGACATGTTTTGGTGAGCCACAGCGATTAGATGGTAACTCTTATGCCTGGTCAATGTGAGACTGGATTAATTTTGCCATGGTGGTGGTGTTCACAGCACCTGGTGTTGCTGAGCAATGGAAAAACTGGCAGATGTCAGAGCAGAAAGCGGCTTTTCTACAAGGAATAAATCATTAGCAGAGTTATAGCACATTTGGTAAATAGACTTAGAAGTTGAAGCAAAGCTAAAATACCGCTATACAACCGGAGGTGTTCAGGAAACCACTGTGTGCTCTGGCTTTGTATAATTAAATAGCTGCCCTGTTTCAACCCAGAGGTGGTTAATCTTCAACAACAGATGAGCCACTTTGTTTATAGTAGGCAAAGGCAGCCTGCAAAAGGGCTTTGGTTAGATGCAGGAATTATATTGTCAACCAGAATAATACTTGATTACTAAGAGCTGGAGTTCTGGCCAGGAACAACACATCTTCAAGTTTATACCCTTATGTTCAGAAGGATAATCTATTGATAATCCAGGTTTTTTAAGGAAGAATAATTGGAAAAGCAATCTGTGAGCATCTGAGACTCCTTTCTGCTGGGCGCCAGTGGTGAGAGGATGTATTATCACAGTCCTCAGCACTTAATCATCTAGTGGAATACACAAAAATAGCCAGGAAAGTTGCAGGCTGTGCTGAATGGGTTGAAAGGTTGTGGGAACATGTTCTGGCACACTCCTGTGCTGTGGTGAGACACATGATGAGGGGGAAGGGCAGAGAGCATTTCAGTGGGTCTGGGCAAAGGGGAATATACTCTTGTTTCCATATAAACCCTCTTCTCTCTTTCACTCAGCATCATTCTGCTTCCTGGAGCAGAAATAATTTCCATTAGTCATTTAGGGTAACACTTTTCTAATGCATATAATGTGGAAATGTCTCAGCTGCAAGTTTAGGGTCCCATTTGAACAATGGGAAAAGCTTTAGTATATTACACAATAAAGTATTTGTAAACACAGATGACTTGCATTTAGGAGGAACTTTGGACAGCTGAAAAATAAACCAATGCAGGATTACAACATGATAACAAATAAGCCAGGCAGGAAACCTGCCTGTGTCTCTTAATAAACCACGACCATTGCAAGAAAAAAAACAAAGCCCATTACTGGAGTGGGTAGGAAAGCAGGTACCCCAAGGAGATTAGGATAAAGACCCACTTGGTTGGCTACCTGTGATATATATTAAGAAAAAGCCCATAAAAGACAGTCATTGTGCCACAGTTAATATCAAGTTAGCTGCCTTGCTGCCAGACCAGCCAAGGCATGAATACTAATGCTGCCCTCAGCTGCCATAGAAATTGTCTCTTTGCATAAGAGCAACTAAGACCTTTTGTCCTTAACCCATTTGTGCCGGGACTAAGCCAGGAGCTCCAGCTGCATCTGCAATCAGACAAGCTCTGCTTAGCAGCGTTGAACTCGCAGCATTATATTTAAAACTCACTCTTCGCCGTCTCCCAGGGAGAAAATGAAAAAGGAGGCTGCACACACGTTCTTTGGTAGGGCTGGCCCCAAGGTGGTTTCCCTGCTGAGTGCACAGCAAGCAGATAAAAGTGCAGCCAGAACATGCTTTTCTGAGCACTTCAGCTGTGTGAGCACAGCAGGGGATCCACAGGCTCTCCCTGAGGGGCCTTGGGGCAATGATATGGGTAGAAGGTGGTGGGAGACATGTGCATGGGTGATGCAGGGTTTTGCTGAAAGCAGCAGAGGTGTGGGGATGCAGGCACAGCCCCGCTGGGGCGAGGGATGTGGCAAGTGCAGAAAACACCCTGTTACCGCAGGCTGTCGTGTGGTGGGATAGTAGAGCAGCATAAATTTGTATAAATTCAGAAGTGAAAGGAAGTCTTTCTCACTCAACAGGAAGATGAGGACTCTGCCACCAGGCAGCAGAAGCAGTTCCTACAGGCTTGAACCACCAGCAGCGTGTCAACAGTCAAACCACAGGTTGTGTTATACACTGCTGGAGCCATTCTCAATGTCGTTCTTTTCTACCTGATATGTTGGGAGGGGGATGCTGAGGCAAGAAAATTAAGAAATTCATTTTAGTGAAGGAAAGTTTTCCTGCAGTCTTCATGTCTGAGAGTATCATTCATTTTATATAATACCACTCACTCAGCAGTCTTGCATCACTTTCTTGAAGGTTTGCCTACGTGGTGGAGTTATTGCAGAGCTGTTACTTCAGAATAGCCTTTTCTGAACAACTCTGTGCAAAAACAGGCTTATTCTGAAACAAGAAAACCCTATTCTGTCAAAAGTGACTTCTTTTCTAAGAGTGGATTAGGTTAAAGCAGACTAGGTGGAAGAAGCATTCCTTCACACTCAGAAGGATCAGGCACAACCTTCAAACTCAAAAGCTCTCTTAATCATGATGAACTGGCAAGCATGGACAACTGTCCCATTGCACAGGGGAAAATAATAGAGTATATAGATAGGAGTCTGATATGAAGGCGCAAGACTCACTGATATGAGTCTCCTGAGCCCTGCCCTCTCCTAAATATGTAACAATTGGCTGAAGATTAATTTATCTTGTTGGTTGCATCTCTTACATGATGTACTTTGTTCTTGTATTATTACATTGATTATTTTTTTTCCCCTGCTAACTTCTGCAAATATTATCTTTCTCTTTATTGTTTCAGTCCTGCTTCTTAAAACAATTGCATGTGTAAAACCAGCTGATTCCTTATGACACAACTCTTCCAGTTTTCATATAACCACCTCGCTGTCAACTACCTGCAGCAAATCAGTCTGTTCAAGCAAATCAGAGCTCATTGCATTTGCTAGTTGCATGTTGTTTTCAAGAATCCAAAGGATCTCTTCTTGATCACACCATATATACAGTCACTTCCTCCACCAGTAAATACATTAAAATTAGCAGAACAAAAATAATGGTGACACTGAATAATTCAGTAATACACTCCAACAATATCTGCTAAACTACTGTCAACACAGCCTACTTTGCTGTCGCTGTAGCATACAGTGGAACTGGCTTTACAGTCCTGTGGACTATTATTAGTCTGGTTTTTGGATACTTAACACATTTTCAAGAACAGAACAATGAACTGAGAATTTTATCATAATGATGTTACAACTAGAAGGATAAAACTCTAGCCAACTGTGAAATTTTTGTCATAGTTCTAGATAAATCAATGTAAGAATGATCAGCTCTACTAGGTCAGCTTAGTCTTTGCTGCTTGGATTTCTGTCCATCTCCTCCTCTGCCTTGCTCACAGCAATACGATGTGAGAGCAACCAGGAAGTTACATAATTTTATGACCCAAATAAAAAAATCCAGGCATGGTACAGAAGTGGATGGTTGAGGATACTTCAGCTGATGCTTCAGCCATTCTTCTTTAGGCAAAAAGAGGAGAAGTAAATCATATAGATGAGTCCTTGAGGTGAAGGACAGACAGAGAGCAGCTTTGTGTTAAGGAGCGAAGCTACTACTGTGCACCTTAATACAAAGGAATGAAGCACTTCCTTAGCTGTTTTACTCAAGCTTGAGAAATATTTTGGGGTGTGTATGTAGCATCTCTTTATAACACGAAAGACAAGACCAAGAGATGCTTCAGTCTCATGTCTGGGCTTCCTACATATTGCATAAGTGTAGTAGTAGAAGTATCTTGAACTCAAACCAGAAAGTGAATAATCTGAGCTAACAGGTGAAAGGTAAAGTTAAAAAAATTTAAACTACAAGTCAGTCAGACTCTTTTCACAGTGCTTCAGCTGTAAAATAATTTATTACAACTGTAATGAACCTGTTCTCACCTGAAGCATTTAAATCAAGATGGAACTTCAAAAAAAAGAACTGCTGTAACTTACACAGAGATACCATGTTGAAATTACTAAAACAGGGTATTCAGACTTGATTATACCTAACTTTTCTGCTCTTTATGTCTAATTGCACAAGCCTGGAGTAATGGGTCTTCCTGTTGTAATCTCACTGTACTTCTATTCCCTGATTTTTCCATAATCACAAATTAAGATGGAAAATTACTTACTCTGATTAAAAAAAATACATAATTCAGACTGAGGCTTAAAAATGTGAGGTGATCCTTGATCAGAATTTTGCTTTTGCTCTTTTGTGTTCATGCTGTCCTTGTATTGTTGTGGATATTTCTATAAAACAATTCACATGAAATGTTTCTTCTTATTTTAAAATACATACAGGCTCCTTTATGTTTGCCTTCTTGTCCTTGCTTTCCATCATATTTGGCATTTTGTGCAGTGCAGATGGGGAGAACTTGGTTATAGTCAAAGCTGTTCTTTGAAGGATGACACATGGACACTGTATAATAGCAGAATGTATTTTATTTATTGTAGATCAGGCCGTACACAAACCAAAGGGAGGAAAAAATGCAAGCCATTGGATTCTGTTTTTCTGTGTAGAGAAATGAAGGATGATAATTTCCACTTGCTTAGAAAACTGTTTAGGTCAGCTTCAGAAGGGAACGAATGAAATTTGATTGCAATGGACCTGAACATGAACACTATTTCCCATTTACTGCCAAACCAGTGTTGGCTATAAAGAATTCTTAATACTCAACCATGAGGAACCCTTTCTTAAGAGGCATTCTGGATGCAAGGCCTACATGTAAACCCCTGAAAAGGTGATACCTCTTGCATTTGCCAAAAGCTTTTGGCAATCCCTTCCTGGAAAGCATCTATTTCTAAACAAAACTTCTTAAATTATATACCATGTACAGCTAGCAACTAGAACATTTTTCAGTACCACAGTAGTGTGTTTTTCTTTAACCTCTCTAGGTCAGTTTAGAGGGTGGTATGAATACTCAAAGGTAAGATGGACTATGTTCAATGGCTGCAGAAACAATGGTGGCAAAGGAAGACTTCAGCACTCCCTGACCAACAAGAAGCTACCAACTCTACAATTCAAGAGTTAGCTTGACAGAACAGTCCTCTCAGTGTCAATGCTGTCCCCACACCCTCACTTCTGTCCCTTCAATGGTTTTGGTAGAACTAGCTGCTGAATCAGGGAATGGAGGCAATTACATTTTTGGTTTTCTTTGTAGTTAGCTTCCCCAGGCATTCTTAAGTCAGTGCTGTTACCAAAAGAAATGCTTGCTACGGCTTGCTGACCATGCATCTGCACAGATCCTGGGAGTGCGTCATTAGTTTTGCCAAGCCAGGTTAGTCCAAGTCACTGACAAACTGCTATTAAACTGAACTGGTTGACTGCTCATAGCTGAGAAAGGAGAAGCACAACTTCCAACAAAACAGTAGTAACAACTATGGAAAATAGCACTGTCCTAAACTGCTGTGGTCATTCCCAAATCCCACTCGGCAATTAGAAGGTAAACACTGAGGACAGATACCTCTGTAAGAGCTATCATCTGCATGGAAAAGCCTGCAAAATATGTAAGGTGGGATTTACATATATACATAGGATTTGGGAATAATATCTCAAAATGATTAATTTTATTTAAAAATATGGAGTACAGAGTTTCTGTAAATCCTTTAGAAAGAAAAGTAATTCAGAGGTATAGCTTTCTGTCTCAAAGAGCGAGCTCGGTGCTTTGAATGCTAGGTTCAGCAAGCGTCTCAGGTACAACAGCACTTTTCACCTTAAACCACTTGACATATGATTTGTTTCAGCAATTCTGTGATTTTGAAATCATGGTTTCATCGTGATAAGGTCAAGGCAGTCGGACACAGAAGAATATAAGCTTCTGTTAATTCTCCTAGGCTCTGAACCAGGTTGACTTCATCTTAAAATGAAAGAAATTATTCCTGGTGGTCCGTAAAACAAGTTGTTCCACTAAACAAGTACTATTTGAAGGGAGAAAATCTCACATCCTTGCACAATATTATTCATCTAAGTAGTAAGCCATTAGTATAAATCATCCCCAGGTAGCCATTTACAAGATACAGGAGATAATGGTTTGGTTGCAGAACAGTTCTGGAGGAGGAAAATATTATGAAAGAAGTAGAGGAACATGAAATCCTGTTGTTGAAATGTCTGATAACTCTCAGGTACTTCAATAAGGTCAACATTTTCTTATTCTACAACATGTTATTTACAAACTGCATAGAAGAAACTGTCTGTAAGCAAGGCAGGTTGTACCCTACACAGTTGCTCTAAAATTTAAGAGAGAATTCAGTCCCAATCCTACTGATTTTGTTTTTCTACTACTTCTATCTACCTCAATATCCAGAACTAGGTTAAAACTTAACTATCAGATTTTTTTATATTCCTGTTTTGCCCAAAATACTAGATCTATTCAGATACTAACTTTTAAAAAAATCCATTGTTTTGAAACAAGAACTATAAAAAAATGCCTGAAGCACTACATTATCTTTCCCACTTTCCTGATGGCTTCTCCTCAACAGCTCTTGGGATGATGGCCTGCAATTCTGTAAACAGGAGAAAGTTGTTCTGGCCCCTATACATACCTGAGTGCTCCTGCTAAAAGATGCATCTGGATGATGACTACTTTTCTCTTTTAAAAAAAAGCACACTACATATTTACACATTTACTTTTGCATTGTAGCTGCAAGAGATATTTCACAAAAAAAAACAGTTTCTCTCAATTCATTTATGTCCTTGTAAAATACAGTCTACAACATAAAATACAAACCATCATGGTTTCCTCTAATCCCTTTCAGCTACCCTACTATCAAATGCTACTGTAAAGTAGGTGTGAAAATTTCAGAGGGAAAACATGAGGTAGTTGGATCACATCCCCTTCAAATACCTCAATTCTTTTGCAAAAGAAAAGCTTAATAGGGATTCGGAAGTTTGGGTTGGTTTTGTTGTTGTTGTGGGGGGTTTTATTTAATTTTTTTTTGTGTTTAAACTTCTTAGGAACTATTATACCAAAAAACAGAGTAAATGCTTCAACCTAAGATAAGGATCTTCTACTAGCTTCCCCTGGGGAAAGCATAGCTGAGAAATAAGTTTAATTAACAAGTAGGACAGTGATCTCATTTCAGTGATCTTGTTTTATCAGCATCAATGATGACTTAAAAGGTAAAGCATTTTAATATTAGTATGCAAACTTTGTTAAGTGCTTTCTAAAATGCCACATGTCCCTCCACAAATTGACAAGCTATTTTTTATAGATAATGTATTATAATAGTGATATGAAGTTATGTCATAAACAGTTATTAATGCCTTTGCTATAGGCTGAATCTGTAAGAGGTGACTGAGCAACTGGCTGTTATGGGATGCTTAGTTGGGATAGATCAAACTCATTTTTCTCATGCACCTTGCCAGTTTTTTATTTTAGAGAAGTGTCAAGTTGTTGGCGTCAACAGCTCTAGGGCTGATGGTTCAAGAGCTATCTAAGTTATTAAATAGAGAAGTTTTCAGACTGGGAGAAAAAAGGGCATGGCAACAGGAGTACAGACATTATGTATTTGATTATACTTTGTTTCCTCAGACTATAATCACCATCAGATTGACAGAGGGTATTTAAAAGTATTTTATATTTACTTAACACATTCATCATTTCCCTGCTGGAAGGAGGCAGTCATTGTGGTACTAGTGGAATAATTGTAGAAATTCCATTCAGCATGAAGGGGCTCAGATCTACCTCCAATAAGTTTCTCTACAAACATTCCAACACTTGATTTTCAGGAAGGTGTAATGGTTTACAAATTATTCTTAAGTAGAGGAAGTTTCAATGGCAGATTAATAACATAAACTGACAAGCTCTATGTGCCTGTCAACAATGCACAGCAGAGCTGTTGTCGTCTTTCGACTAAAAGAGTTCCCATGTGAAAAATACTCTGGTTTTGTTTTTTTTAATTAAAAAAAAAATCCAACATCTGAATTTAGTTAGAGACCATAAGTAAGTATCGTGTAGATTTTCCATGCTCAAATGATTTCACCTGTTAATGGCTTTAAAAACAGAAGACTAAACCACCAAGTTTATGAATGTCTGACAACAAAGTGTGTAATCCCAGCACATTGTTGACAGGGTTGCTAACTCTGGTCTTGATACCAGAGTGTTAACATCCATCAAGTGTAACCATTGCATGCTGCTTCAGTCATTCTGTGGCTTTCTGTGGAAGTACGTGCAGATCTTCCTCATGGAAACTGAAGTGGTTGCAGCCTAAAAAGAAAAACAAACAAACAAATCAACAATCAAACTGACAAGAAATGTTTCTAGGTTAACAGTTCGTATTCTGCAGGAGTCTTAAAGTCTCCTCTCCAGTTTGTTTAGCTTTCCAACTAAGTTAGTAAACAAAAGGTTCTTTGCTATAATCTGTTTGTCTTGCAGATAAGAGGTTTACTACTTACAGGAAACACTGGCAAAAACCTAGGGTTGTCTTAATGCCATAAGCAAAGCACTCTGCCTGCAGTTTCAGATTCTCTACAGCAGATAATCAAGCTCTAGATTTCCAAGATACAACAGATCAATGGATGTTGCTGGTATTCTAGGCACTTCCACAGGCTTTCAGTACAACACAGGAGCATCACAAAATCTGCACTAGAGCATACAGGGCAGGAAAGGTAATTGTTCCATAATAATCTCTCTTCAGGAAAAAAATCTTTCTGTCTTGTGTTTAAACATGTACAGCATAAAGCACAAGCAGTTGTAGGTTTCCTATAACCAAGATTTCTTGGTACAACCACAGTATGGAGACTTTAGTTGCTATGCATAACTTAAGGACTGGTGGCTTGCCTTCTTCTTATCTGATAGAAGTGCTGGAAGAGGAGAAATTAGGTAAGAAATGAGATACCAAAATAAGCCTTAATGATGGAAACAACTTCTAGCATCAGTTATTCAATTGAGAGTACAATTAAAATTTGATGCCTGCAAATTTACCTAACTACTGAAATAAGACTTGGTCAAAGACAGCGTAGGAATATCAGTCTAGTTTCTGAGACAACTCAAATTTGTTTTTAAAAACCGTAACTATAATTTCTCTCTTTGCATGTTAAACCCTCATGCCAGCTTTTTTATCTGCCTTATAAGCTTAACTTTCAGATCCTAGGATGAGCTCTGTGCCAGGTTTCTTGTACATCAAAAGCAGGATTATGTAGGTCAAATACTGCCCTCTGACTCTTTTACAATTCCTTTGGTTTCTGCTAGTTTTCATCTGAAGGAACTGAAGGCATTTTTTAGCCCCACAGTTGTAACATGGGTAACAAATTCTTTTGCTACCTGGGCTAGAATAGAAATGCTAAAGTGGCTTTCCAGTAACATAAACAGGCAGATGTGACGGTGAACACATAAACAGTAGATCTGCCAGGAAAGGTGCTGTCATTATTGTGCTTCTCAGAGTAGAGCTGTATTCCAGAAGACAGCTATACCTTTCGAATATCCATCTGGGGAATACAAGGATCTCTGAGCTCCTGTGCTCTTAAGTCTCTTTAAAATGAGGGACACCACCATCCTAAAAATTCTGTTCCTGCATGGAGTAGATTAGTAGATAACAGCATTAATGTATTTGGTTTATTAGGTCAGAAATCATCCCTTTTGTCCATAATCAAAGGGGTCAGATAATTCTTTGAATGCCTGAGCCAGAGAGAAAAACAAGGAGACAGTGGTAGCTATGGATAACTTCTTTCATGACCATTGTCCCTGATCATCCTACTTACAGTTTTCGGCAAAGTGGCTGCTGACACGGACTCTTGTCGTTTGGCACAGGGACTGCAAGATGATGGGGAGCTGCTTGACATGCTGTGACTGCCAGCTCTGCCTGTCCGTAGCTTCTCTCCCAGAGCAGACAACCAGTTTTTTCTTTCAGGTGAACTATTCTCCTTATCTACTACCTCAATGTCTTTCCCACATGGAGATCTGAAAAGATGGGGTGGAGTTTGAACACCCAATGGATTAATATGGCTTCCAGGAAAGGAAGGTTCTTTTGGGCTGCAGCTGGAGCCTTCATGGTCATTATCTAGGTCAGCTAGGCTTCGAGAGCCTTCATCAGAAGCTTTTTGGTCTGCAGACAAGAGACATAAATTCAGCTTGGTTTTCTTAGCCGCATGGTCCAGTTCAGTCACACAGCTACAGGCTTGAAGACACTTCTGCCCTGCATCGTCTTCCTTGCTGCAGTCTAGCCTTCTCTTGGCACGCTTTTCAAACTGCGAGTGTGGGCCTTTAGGAGGGCAAACAGCTTCTAGGAGACCTTGGGTGACTTCTGCCAGGGCTTTTCTAGGAGAAGGAGCCTTTTTCCCCACTTCTGGAGGAGAAGAGCACGGAGTCCTTGTAACCCAGTGTTTAATAGACATTTTAGAGGAAGGGATCAGTTTGGGAGAAGCACATGGGATGTCTTCACTCTGCTTGGCTGGGGTGCAGGCTGCAGCCGTCTGGGTTTTGAGAGAGCCTGTTGGAGTGTTTGTAGACAGGGGAAGGTCTCCAGAATAAATGGGAGCACAGGCAGCTGGCCGTGGTGAGGAAATGCACAGGCTGCTCACTGTGAAGGCCTTGGCAGGAGTGCTCTGTGGGCTGGCTGGTGGTCCTGATAGGGGGGAAATAAGTAGTCTGATGACGAACATGGAACAGCAGATTAAAGACAGCCCTTTTATAAATACCCCTTCCAGCTAGGAGTTGAATTCAGCGCTGACCCTGCTTCTCAGACATACCCTTTTGAATTAAGAGGTTGCATGAATCCCTCTAATTTCAGCTAAACTGGTACAAGTACTGTGTAAAATCCCGTATCGTAAGTATAATACAGATAAATATAATACAGTACCTTTACAGAATGCCTGATGTCTATCCCTTCTGTAACAAGCACTCTTAGTGAGCTGCAGCCAAGGAATTAATGGACAGACAAAACAGTTCCTGAATCTTCCAAGTTTATCTAGCCCTTCTGGAGGACTTGCAGTGGCTCAGGCCAGACAGCTCTGTACTGAGATGCTGCCTGAGAGCCAGGTTGATCTCCACCTGCATTACCATCTTTACTGGCTGCATAACTGAGTTGAGGGACAAAGGTATTGTAAGCAGATCCCACAGCTAATTACAATACCAAGAAATCTTTACACTGTAATGCCCTACCATAGGCAGGCATTAATAGCTGAGTATTTTAAAGATTAAATGAAAAACAGTGAGAATAGGAAAGGACATGCTTTCATTCTCTTATCTTTTTGATGGAAGATTTTATGTGATGCTATTTTAGTATGAAGATGGTAGTTACTTACCACACCCAGGAAAATATGAGAAATTCTATACCCCCTGAACAAGATTTAAAGTCCAAAGAAAATAAAATCTGTCACTGTAGCCAGTTATTTCTTTCACACAAATGATCCCCAAACAGGTATTTCACGTTGGCTTTTGAGCTCACTAGTCCAGATGTAAATCCTCCTGCTTTAAAAAAAAGTTTGAGTACTCAGCTTCTTAAAACAGAAGTCAGTAGGGGAATAAGGACCTTATAAGTAACAGTGGAAACCATATATAGCAAAGATCTCTGTCTGCAGCAGTACTAGAGGGTTTTATATTTTTTTTAATTTTATTTCTGACACCCTCCAACAGAGAACACATTAGTGGGTTTTTTTTAGATGCCTGGCTTTAGATGCCTTTTTTCACATTCATCTAACTTGAGTTGATGCAATTAAATAGGATAGCACCTTACTTTATGCATTTCCACTGCTGAGCACAAGAGCTCTACACATTTTCTGTGTACCAGGATTCTAATCTGAACTCCTAATTCACAGCATTAGCACTGTACTATAAAGCACTTCATTAAAACAATGAGAAGTCTAGTGTGAATAACCTGCCATTTTCTTTAGGATGCTGGGCTGTCTCCTAACTAACATGTTGAGTGAGCACCTACATGACTCTTTGCTTATACTAAGCTTCTTTTGATCCTTCCTTTTACTATATGATTTAGTCTCCAAAATACAAGTACTGATGCATCAGATCCCGCATTAATGAATCCCACTACAAGTCACTTTAACACACAAAACACAGTTAAAGGCTCCTTTCCTGATAAAATATGCTACTTCATAACAGTTTGCATCAATCTGGACTAAGGAAAAGTAACTGTCAAGATTGGTACTCCTAACCTTTACTTTAATGAGCAGTTACCAGACAATAATATCTCAGCTGGGGAGTTAGTTACACTTAAAAATCTAAACTCCTAGAGGTGGAAGAGAAGTAGCAAGCTCAGCAACTCTTGATCCCTAATGACCATCTACAAATTCATACAGGAGAAATATTGCATGACCGGCAGGGTATGAGCACTCTCAATCCCAAACCACTCTGAAAGTTCTGCTGTGGAGGCACTGGGGGAAAAAAGTGTCCTTTCCATTTATGTTGCTATTGCATGTAGTACGATACTGTAAAGACCTGCATAACACCAAATCAGGTTATTTCAGATGTTTCACACATTTTCTGCTACAAATATGCTAGAATGATATTATAAATTATAGATTTAAGAGTCACAAATTGTCCATGCACAAGCCTCCTCCAGAAATTTGGTTACATAAAAACATAAAGAAAGTAGTGCAACTTCGGGAAACAGCAAAAGTAATTTCCAAATTACTTGGAAATTGTGCTTGCTATACTTGATGATGTAGGTCAACAGTCAATATGCAACCTCAGCTTCACAATTTGTTCCACATAAATGGGTGGGGAGCTACCTAGATCTCACCCCAGCAGGTCTGAAATAGTACTTAGCTTGCCGGTTATAAAATCAGTCTCTGCAGATAACTCCTATATTCTAACAGCACGTGCTTTGTGTTCAAAAGCCAAGGTCAGCAGGAAGCCTGCTGTTGTGTTAGCAGTGTCTGTGTACTTCCTCTTCCCTCCTCTGTTACTTTAATGCAGCAAGAGCAAGGACTAATTAGTTATTTTTCTAGTATAATTGCTAAAGCTGACTTGTTTTAGTGTACCAGCTACTTTAGGTTTAAGGCTTCTGGACTAAATTGATGTTTACTTGTCCTTTTGTGAAACTAGTCCAAAAAGTGATTTTTGAGCCCACTCTGAAGCATAGTGTGTGCACACATTTACCAGTTACAGAGCAGACCTGGCACTCTCCCTGCTATTGTCCTGCAAACTTCCTGCAAGACTGTTACTCACTAGCAAAAGGTTAGAGGTAATGTTATCCCATTAGTGGGATTTAGAGACCTTCAGCCTTATTTGTGTTAGCCAAGGTGAAATTCATTTGGAGGGTGGCTAGAAAAGATAGGTGGAACACAGGAAGTCACACCAGCAGCTGCTGGGAAGCTGTTGTATTCTTAGTTTCAGAGCTATTCTAAATAGAAAGTCATCTTATTTCACTTTTGTTGGGGGTTATTCTCCTTTCATCTACTCTACTGTAACAAAATTTGCAAGTTTCAAACAAGTCAAAGTACTGCTATGATCTAAGGCTCCTTTCTTTTGGTCTAGGGCACTGTCCAGTGAGTAGCTCCTCTACAGAGCCCAGATCTGCTTGCCAGCTGTGAGAGCATGCAGCATAGCTTGTCCGATTGCCTAGGCTTTGTAGAAAGGAATTGCATTTCTTAATTAGCCTTAACATGTGACTAGATGAATGCTACTGATTAATTCTGGAACATTATGGTCACATCACAACTGTCCACATGCATTTTTGAAGTACTTTCACTATGTGGCATTTGTACCACTTTATGAAGCTGAAGAAAGAGATGCATTATTGATATTAAAAAAAAATCTGATTTGTTACAGTGCATGCCCACAGGACATCTCCTTTGGCTGTTCAATTACTGACAGCCACTGAAGATCTGGCTGCCCAACAAGCTGGATTGATGACTATTTGCTTTGCTGCCTGGTCACACAGACTTCAACGGCATACTTGTAAGCTATTTCAGCCAAGTTGTCATCTTGGTGACAGAAATACTTACAAGTAGACGTGTTTGTCTGGCTGTATGAACTGTTGACTAATATGAAAAAAACCCAGAAGACTAATAAGACAAGTCAAAGGCTTTTGTTGGTACAGAGAACAGTCAAAATTCAGAAGCCATGATGCAGAGCAAGATATATCAGCTCAGGGGCCTTACCTGTACCATGCTGTTCTGCTGGTTTCTTGTGAGTGACCCAGCCCACCAAGCTGATTTTGCTGGATGCTGATTTCTGCTCCTCAAGATGACGTCGTAAGCGCCAAATCCTCACAGTGTTGTCATCAGAGCATGTGGCAATCTACAGTACAAATTAGCTTGTTGGAGTAACCAGGGCACATCCTACAGAACACATACACCCAACACACGATGCTAATATGAATGAGGGTGAGGCCTGATTGAGGGGGACAAGATTTGCTCAGAAGACAAACAGAACATAGAATCATAGAATGACTTGAGTTGGAAGGCACCTTAAAGATCATCTAGTTTCAACCCCCTCTGCCATGGGCAGGGACACCTCCACTAGAACAGGTTGCTCAAAGTCTTATGAAGCCTGGTCATAAACACTTCCAGGGATGAGGTGTCAAAAACTTTTCTGGGAAATCTGTTCCAGTGTCTCACCACCCTCGTAGTAAATAACTTCTTCCTAATTTCTAGTCTAAATCTACCCTCTTTCAGTTTAAAACCATTGCCCCTCAGCCTATCCCTACAAGCCCTTGTAAACAGTCCCTCCCCATCTTTCCTGTAGTCCCCTTTGGGTACTGGAAGGACACTGTGAGGTCTCCCCGGAGCCTTCTCTTCTCCAGGGTGAACAGACCCAAATTCCTCAGCCTGTCCTCATAGGAGAGGTGCTCCAGCACTCTAACCATCTTTGTGGCCCTCCTCTGGACCCTCTCCAGCTCTGTTTCATTACTGCACCAGACAGTAGTATTTGCTTTAAAGCATGCAAGGCTGCTGCCTTCATGTCTTTCTGATAGAGAAATCTCAGTCACCAGTGACCATTGGACTTGCCTATCTCTGTAACAGACAGTAGTCTGCTCAGGAAGAGCCAGGGCATATTCTGAGGTTTCAGCCACGCAGAAGCCAAAAGCAGCTATGATGTTTTTTGCACTTGCATTGAGGTCTGTTACTAATCTCCTTTTCTGCTTGGGTGCAAGCATTTGCAACACACTGAGGAGGTGACTTGGAAGACTGTTGCACCACTTTTAGGTGCTGTATCTTCAGAGTCAGATGGCTGAAGTATTTGGCAGAGAAAACAAGTCTGATGGAAACATTGGTCTAGATTTCTGCTGCAGCATCACACGCTCCAAAAAGATCTGTGGTATCTTGTCCGAAGAAACAGCAGAACCCACCTAGCCCACATTTTATGGCTCTCTTCAGACAGATTAGCTGGTGACTCACATGGGAATCAGCAGCAAGGAAAAAGGAAATGCTGTGGCCAAAGTTCATAGTAATTTAGATGGGGAAGCGTCTCTACTCTGACCTCTGTGACACCAATATTGTCCCTAATGAAACCAGCTTTGACTCTCAAATCACCCCAAGTTGCTTCCTGACCTGTCTGAGCACAACATTTTCCAATTCTCTTCATGTTTTGGCATCTGAAGAGTGGCTGACTATTTTCTTACCTGTGTCAGTAACAATTTTAAAGGCTGCATCAGTCTGCATTTCCAGTACACCATGATCAGGATGCTGGGCTACCTCTAGATCACAAATTTAATCTAAAATGCCAATTCTCCTATTTTTGTGCATCTTACACAACTAGAACAATTCCTCCTATTTGCCTGCAAGACTCCCATCCTCCTGCACTGCAATGCTTTTCTGAGAACCCAGTGCTACAGTGTGATCCAGGGAAAGCGGATGACTTGCTTAATACTGTGGGGCAAAAGAAAATGGCTATTATAAGTATACTGTCTAGGATTTTTCAGGGTTACTTCTTATTTTGAGCTAGGCAAACTATTTGAACCAACCTCTTACTGCAGTTCTCTTCATGTTTTTTGAGTGTACACACAAATATGTCATAAAATCAGTTCATATTTTGAAAAAAGGTCACAATTATAAGAGTCTACATGCTTTTATAAAAGGCATTCAAAACTTGCTGCTGCTCTGTACAAGACCAGCATATGTCTCAATGGTTGGACAGGTAAAGGAAGCTGGAAGTATGGAATGACAAAACTAGCTTTTGGCTTCTGAAAGCCCCAATTAAATGGTTTCACAGTTTTGTCTCCTCCAGGTAGTATCACAAGCTCTCATCAGGAGTGGTCTTTGTTCATTTGCAATTTCCTAGGTCTTAGCAAATAGCCCAAATTGCTTTAAAATAATGAAGAAGTTCTGATATGTTGTACTTATGTGACAAGCTTAACTTACTGTGCCCTCAAATTAATATTTCTAGAAATTATTGCCTAAAAATTTATTTCCAAATAAGCAAATACTGCTGCAATTTTGATAAGCAGATATTGCCACATCACTTCTATTGTTTCATGGGAAGAACAGTTTTCCAGAAAACAAACCTTAGTGAAGTCTGAAGGACACCAAGCAATGGAGGTAACTTCTTGAGAGTGACCCAGGAGTACCCGAGGAGGAAGGCTGGGCTCAGAAACCTTAAAAATTCCATAGAGAAACAAGTTTACAGTCAGAAGCCCTGAAGCCTAACATTCACAACTAAGAAAACACCTTAAAGCCCACATGTGAAACACGTGAATACTTTTCATCTTTCCTCCATGAGATGGATAAATCAAATGCTCTCAGCCTGTCATCATAAGGCAACAGCTGATGGAGCCCTAAAAATCAGTTCATGTGTCATTTCTAGAGGTGAAGCAGCTGGTCAGCATTGAGATATACTGACCTGCCTGGAAAGACTTGTTCAATTCCTGCTACACACAAGATTTCTGCCTCCAGAGTTGTCAGCCCAAAACATGACACATGCATTTTACTATATTAAATACCTCTACCTGTTCTAGAAAAGGTGCTTAAAAGTTTGGGAAGCTTATACTTTGAATCGGGATAGGCAAATTTATTCTGCTGCCATTTTACAAATGTCTCAATCACTGGTCAATGGTTTATTAAAAAAATAAAACCACCACCAGCAAAAACCTACAGATGAACATTCACTGGCTTCAGAACTGGCATTTTGTGACTGCCAAGTGCCTGCTCCTCCTCCAATCAACCAGCTAGAACAAAGACGCTCTTAAGCATTCATAAAAAAGATCCCTAAATCATACATGCTCATTAAACTGATCTCCATTTCTCTTACACACTTCATAAAAATCTTTCTCCTACTCTACAGTATTACTATTAATCTTTAATTACAGCTCATGTGTCAGATATAGCTGAAGCTAGCATTAAGTGGCCCAAGGAAGGAAACACAGACACAGACACAGAGATTATACACAAGTTTTGCATGCTTTCAGCAGGCAGTGCTTTCTGGAGTTGAGTCACCATTATTGATGTGACATAAGGGGGATTTATCAAGGGCATTTGCATAAATGAATAAGTGAATGAACAGATCCTCTACTGTGTGGGAAATGAGTAGATATTACACACAGATTTCAAAGGAAGATGCAAGGCATTGGGGAACACTTCTGGATTACACACAAGTTTTTCTCTTGTGGATCTCCTCCTACAACAGCATGTGAAACTGTAATTGAATACCCAGCTTCGGATCTTAGAGTTGTTCTGATACTAACAGGTTCATCTTAACTGGCCGCTTTTATTTCCTGGCATCGCAGAGGCAATCACTTGACTAAATATCCACTAAGTGCTTTGGTCAGAGTATTCTCTGCCAAAACATGCAATGCCATGGAAACTAAATCCCTATTTAGGGAATAAACAACAGGAAACCTTGGTGCACAGAACACCTTCTTTTACATTTAACAGCAGTCTTGCTATACATATCTAACAGATAAAGTAGCAGTCCAGTAGCCACTAGTTGCTGAAAGGAAAGCAGAGGAAGGGTATTACTCTTGCTAGGATGCACTGGTTTTACACTGTACTAGTGTAAATTAAACCAGCTACACACAACTTATGTTATTGTGAACTAAAGGAGGATGCATTGTTATAGCTGTGGCCACTGTGTTTGGCAGAATACAGTTGGCCAGTCTGTGCATGTTAAGTCAGGATTAGCCACAGCACATGCTGCTTTTTGCCTGATTTCACAGGATATCGGTGGGGGAGGTTAGAACTGTTGTGGAACTGTTAAAGAGAAACCTAGGAAATGACACTTTATTAGTTACTCTACTCACTGAAACAGCTGTTCTATCCATCTTTAAGATGTATCATAAAACAGTCTGTATAGTTTTACGCACCATGTGATACAGAAGCACTTAAATTCCAGTTCTGGGACAGACCAAAGGGTAACAATACAGTCATCTTGGAGTTGTCTGCACCAAAGGATTCAAAGGACAGTGGAAGTGTATGTCTATAAAAGATATTTTTTTTATTACCAGGGAAGTATCTTGGGAAGATAGCATCTTTGTCAAGACAAACCTCTCTGCTCTTTGGCTTTTATAGTCTTAGGGTTGTTCAAGAGTCAGTCCATTAATCAACAGAATAGTAATTAAAAAGAAAACAACCCAACAAAATAAAGCAAGTGTTCTTTGCCTGGAAGTGATTTATATATGGAAACAGACTGAAACAGCAACCTCATCAGCAGTAACTTCCAGTGTTTCTTCGGAATTGCTGACCCAAACATGGTTTAGCAGTGCTGCTAAAGTTTCTTAAAGAAATAATCTAGGTGGACAAGATCTTCCTCTGCCTTTCATTCCTTTCTAGATACGGAAAGCCATCACTCTTCATTAAGTTCTTTCCAACGTTACCTGTTAATGGCTCATGAAATATCTAACCATGTTTTTTTTCACAGCATAGTAAGTCCTTATCCAGGAAAAGATACATGTGTTTCAGAGTCAGTAAAATCTGCTAATATTTAAAACAAATTAAGAAGCCTCTGGATATGATAGCTCTTGAAAGACAGTTTTGCTGAAAAGTCATACTTTCTAATATGACTATGGGATTAAAATAAAAGCAATCATCTGATGATTTATTTAATAGGCACTATGATCTGTGACTTACATGTGATAACAACAGAAGCCTTATGTACATTAATGCATTTTAAGTGTGTTTAAATGCTTAAACTTTGAGATGTAATGACATCCCTGAATGCTCTCAACCCAGTCCCAGCCCGTGTTCCAATAAAGTATCAAAACACACAAATACAGGATGTGCAACCCAAGTTTGCACAGGTATTTTTGCTGAAGTCACACAGAACATAAGGAAGGTTAATATTACACCACTGGGCATGGGAGTAGCCATGCTACTGCACTCCTGCTACTACTGAGTAAGCAACCCAGCTGCTTACAAGTGTTCTCCAAACCAAAGAGACTACATGCTCAAACCACCACCTCAGCAGGCTGGCCCTCTGTTCTACTTCAATAAGAAGCCTGCTCTGTTCCCGCATGGCTGTCCTGTATGGAGAACAGAACTTGAAGCACATCTTATTCTGAGGTCCCTGCTATTAACTTGGTGATGTTCGCATTGCTTTGGAATTTTGCTGAAGGCTCTGTCCGAGCCCTTGCTGTAACATAAAGGCTTTAACTACTGTAAATTAAGCATGAGGAAAAGCTATGTCTGAAACAAGAGCTGGAAAAAAGGGGAGATGGGGAGAAAGAGTGCCCTTTATAACAACTGTTAGGTTTCTGCTAATGTGCTCCATTGCTAGATATGAACTAAGAACTGTCTACTTGTCATAGGTAGCTGAATCAACGGGATTCAAAGAGGATTTTAATGCCCATTAAAACAGATTAAGATCAGCAACTTGCAATAAGCAGCAGTGATGAGAGATGTATTGATGGCAGGAGGTTAGCTCTGTTTTATATTAAACAGTTACATCTAGCCCTGACAGCATCAAACACACTTCTGGGCGCAATATGCCAGGAGCTAACTCCACAATGTTTTGAGTAGGAGTGGGAGGCAGGGAGTTTTGCGTGGACAGGAGCAGCAAATGAAATTAAAGAGCAGAGCAGCAACAGGGTGCGCGATTGGGTCTTTCCCAATTTTCTCACCTTCCAGATGTATGCGTTGCAGTCACTTGAGCCACTAACCAGGAACTGGTCATCTGGGCTGGTGCTGGATTTGATGTAAAAGGTTGAATTCTGGTGCCCACTGAAAACAGCCACTGTAAAAAGAAAAAAAAAGCCCCACTCAGTGCACAGCTGTGGAGTCAGTTGCGCAAGGAGGGCTGATCTTACAGGCTTTTCCTGCCTAGTCACATATCCTCTGGAGAAAGTGCTCCCTTTCTCTGGGGCTTCTAATCCAGTGGCAGGAAATATTTATTATTCAGCTGAAGCTCTTCAGGCATCCAAAACAAAGCAACAGGTCTCTTCACAGCATTAGGAAGAGGTGGCAGTTTCATTAAAGCTTTAGCTTGACCAACATCACAAGCACGCCAAGATATCACCAGGGATGCTCCACTACTCTGGTTAAGGTTCCTTGTCTCTTCCTCCCTCAGCAGCCATCACCAGCCCTTAACAACAGCAGTCACACAGAAAACATAGTGAGGGCCTTCTTCCACACAGGAGGCAACAAAGGTGCTTGCTGCTCCTTCCTCCTGTTTCCAGCATCTTTATTTCGTCAACAAAAAGTGCATCGCATCAGCCACACTCACTGGTTTCCTCTATGTAAAGCCTCAGTAATGTTTGCTAAAACCTTGAAACCATGGTTCCAAATGGCTGCAGTTCCTGCTATCGTGAGGACCTGAAGAGCTGGCAGCAGGCACAGGGGCTGAGTGTGGATCTACTGCACTCAGACACACCACATCCCATCCTCTCATTGGGGAAAAAAAGGGTGAGTTTCACAATGTAGCACCAGGTGGGGCTGGCATCCTCTCTACCAGCACTGTTTCATAGTCCTTTTGGTACAGGAGACAACCCACAGACCAGAGGACGGGTGGCTCTCTTTGGCAGTCTTTGAAAAGTTGCAAGGCCCCAAAATAATCTCTTAATTTTTACCAACAGGTCCCTCAGCACAGCAGTTTCCACACAGCAAGTCCCCTCCTAATACAGACCTACCAGCAAGCCCCGTTACTGTGAGGATTTCCTCTCGTTCCCCTGCAAACTAAGGCAGCCACAACCGGGAGAAAAGCTGGTGAGTGAGGAGAGGCGCCAAGCTGCGGGCAGGCGCTGCCCTCTATGGGAACAGCGGCACACCGAGAAGCTGCGCGGTTTCATCCAGCTGGACGAACCGAGATTGCTTGCTGGGTTTTGTCATCTGCACACAGAAGGCAAGAGCTCCACTGAGGAGGCCCAGGGAGGGATGCCTGGTGCTTTAGAGAGAGCTCAGCCCTGCAGGGGGACAGGCCGGTGAGTGTATTTCCACAACTCAACAGTGGCTCCTGGGGTTAACCTCAACAGCTAACCTATTAATATTTATTACTCGCATCACTTCTTGATTCTGGAAGCGTTCCCACCCACCAGACTGCCCTCCTGAAGAGCAGACAGAAGGACACGTTGTTCATTTAATCTCAATTAACTGAGAGACTGGAAAAAGGCAATGGAAACTAAATTATCTGTCTGTCTGGAAAGCATCTAATGAGTTTTGCCATTTTCTGTGAAGCAACCATGGGCCTATGACAAAGCAGCTTAGTGCACCAAAGGCTGTGGGCCATCTTGTCAATGTAAAGGTCACAGATGCAGAGCTGAATGAATCTAAAGAGCTGAAGCATCCCAAGCATGCGGGGGATGTTTTCTCCCAGAAACTGTGGTAGAAGCTAAATTTAAAAGACACCTTAAAATATCTGAATACAAAGTACGTTATCACTTTACATGAATTCATCAAAGAGTTTGAAAAACCAACAACTGCCAGAAAGCAGAAGATTCAGACTTGCCTCAGATTGGTAGCAGCTGGTCACTAGCCATTCCTCACCAGAAAACTAGAGTCAACATGCAGACTACCATTAGTCTCTCTCTGGGTGGATAAGTATCTGCACCTACCTAAGTTTTTGTGCTGTTATGTGGATGGCTTAACACAAAATATGAACAGCCCTTGCAACATGTGCCTTCCCTCACGGGTAGCTTTAGACATAAGAGTATGGAATAGGTTTCCTAAGTGTTCAAGCTGGTCTCTATCTCTCTAAGTCACAGGGAAAGCCTTGCCTTTCTATGCTCTGTAACATCCATCTTTTGCAGCTGTTTCCACAGATATGATGTTACCTGGAGTGGTCCTTAAACTTGTCATATTGAACATGTAGATGCTGTCATCAGTGCAGTTCGCAAACAGATTAGCACCAGTGGAATCCAAAACCAGGCTAGAATATCCTATAGACAAAGAAAGAAGGTCTTCATAAAAGAACTCCACCAAAAAAAAAATAAAATTGGAAAACAGATATTCTCAAAAAAATGCCTAGGCAGGAAAAGGATCTCTATCACATATGAAATTGCCCTTGGTAAGTTTATTTGTTTGACAGAGTGTTTGCTGGAGAAAGAAAATTTCTAGAATAACACCTACATTTTCTCGTGAGGATTCAGGATGATATTTAGAGAGGAATCTCATCTCCCAAGCAGGCAAGTGATTTATCTGATAGTTTTAAATGGATAACAGGAACAACCAATTGTAGAAGCAGACTAAAAAAATAGAAACCTTCATGCTTTGGTAGAATGATCCTTCCTCTGTTTTTCTAGTGATTTAGGTTCAAGAAAAATCTTTCCCTGCAAGCAGATTGTTTCTCAACAAGCTCCTTGAGGATTTCTCTCATTCTTGGACTTGATACTGACCATTACCAAGTCAAGAGAGTTGATTAGACAAGTCATCAGAAATTACTGTGTTGCATCAGAGCATAGTAAGGTGTTAAGATACAAAGAAGCACAGAGCAACGCGAACAAGAGCGCTACTGATTTTGATAAGAAACAGCTTGGAGTACTGCTTGTCTCTGGAGGTTTATAATGTAAAAACTCAGTCTGGTCTGTTGTCTTCACAATATACAGTGCAAAGAAAGAGGTCAATCTGATTTCTACTCATGCATCAAAGCGACTAGCTAAATTCTATCTCAAGTGCTCTATTATTCTCTCCTCTCCATTTCCAAAAATGCACTGCTGAAGCTTATGCAAATTTTTATCATTGCTGCAATGATACAAAAGTGGGGCACTTCCACTCAACTTGAAGATTTGGTATTAGCAATCAAACTATGCTGCTGATCAAAATTGGCTAAAAAGAGAAGAGATGGCACAGTCAGTACTTCTTAAATTCATTTTGCACTTCAGCAAATACATCCTCCAATAACTTACCAAGCTTGCGAGTACTGGTCCCAGGGTAGCAAAAAGACTTGAAAGGCACCGGCTCCTGACGGTAAACATTATAGTTCTTGCGCAAGTCCCATACTTTGATCACACTGAAAGAGAAAAGCACAAGTGTCTTCAACTTCAAAATTTCTTTTGCAGTGCTGACAGGGCCTTCTAAGTGCACAGGAAGACAGGTTGCTCATTACTGAGAAGTGTCCAGTGCTAAGGAGCACATCAAAGCAGAAGTTGAGCAGAGGTGTGCTGAAAGAAAAACAATTGGTCTGCTGGGTATAGGTGAGAAAGCAACACTGTCTTCTGTAACTAACAGAAGATGCAAGAGCCTGCAAGTCACCTTTCTTAAACTAGTAAAAAGAAATACAGTCTTTATACTCCGGACTTGTAGTTTTAAAAATTTAGTCCTTTAAGATTTTTCTTGCTCCCCAGAAGCACACCTCTGTGATGAGCCACAGGAAGGAGAATCAATCTTATCTGCCTCAGAAAGGCTCTGACCACAAGTAGTCTGCTTAAGAATTGAGTCCTGAGAGGATAATCTCCACATTAATCAAGAGGCAGTTTGCTTGAGCTCCAAGATGCTGCAACGGCATCTAAAAGAATGCATCTTTTGTAACTCAAGGCAACATTTCCTCAAGCACGCCTACACATGTCCAGGCACCAACCACGCACTTGCATTCTAAAACAGCTCACTGTCTAACAGTTGTTTATTAATGTGTGGTCGCATAGGTTCACGAGCACAGGGAGAGATGATAAGAACTGCTCTCATTCTAAGACACTAAAATGAGCATTTACCACATATGCATAATTTTTCCCAGTGCTGCAATCTCTAGTAAGGAAAAACAGTGGCATTCAGCTTTGTCAATGCAAGCTGGCAGTGCAGCTCTGTTGGTTCTACCTAATAGTAACCCTAGCCTTGTGGGCCACTGAGTAATCATAGAACAAAAACATCCCAATCTTTTTGTGCCACTAAGAACACACAGAATAGACAGAAAAGCGGTATCCTCCCTCCTTACCCATCAACAGCTCCTGCAGAGATAAGAGTATGCTCGTCCTGAAGCAGCACCACAGTTACACTCTGCTGAAAATCCTTAAAAAAAAAAAAAGTTCATTTTCTTTCAAGGTCAGCAAGATTTTGCTCTGCTTAGTTCAAGGTCAAGTGATTATCAAGAAAACCTTCTCCTAGCCAGGCAGAAGAACCTGGAAACATCAGATACCATCTAGACCATAGCAATCCTAAATTGTCACTGTGAAATTGCCACTGAGCAGTAGTGTTTGGGCAACAGTTTGAAATTATACCTTTTAGGTGAGCCATAAAGAGAGCTGCCTTCATCACAAGGTTTAACAGATTAATTAAGTCCAGGTCTTACTCCAGTAAGACATTAATTTCTGTAGTCAAATTAGGAAGGAAAAAAAAAGTTACAGTCCTCCCTATCACCTGCCACAAAAAAAAAAAGGAATGCTGGTTACTCCCAGTAACCAGCCTCTCTAGGGGAAAAAAAAAGAAAAAAAAAGAAAGAAATTAAAAAAAAAAGTATTTTCACATGGCATTTGCACAAAGATTGCTTTGATGGCATGTGGTTTGTTAAGACAACTAAACATCTGAAATTAGTCATAGCAAGCGACCACAACACAAAATCCTACCTCTGCAAAGATAAACGGAAGTATTTACCACATTCAAGGCAAGTATTTCTCACAATAATTACTTAGGAAGGCTTCTATCAATAACATTGTCTTCAGAAGAGAGACCTACATTGTGTTGTTCCCCAGATACCTACCACCAAGGGAGCGAGTCCTTTTAGGTTTTGCCTCTTCTTCCTTAGTTTGGAAGGAGTTTGCCTGTCAACCACATTGTGCGCTCCACTGATCTGATTCACCTGTCTATAAAATCCATCTGAAAGAAATCAAAGACATCTCAATTAATTCTATGTAATTTTTCTATACTTCAATAAAACAGGCATTAGCTTGGAATAAGCCCTAAAAAGTGGCTGAGACTAACTTTTAAAATCATTAATATATTCTGAAAACAAAAATGTGAAACCATTGAGAGAACACAGTAGAGAAAGGGAGCATATATTGCAAAAATTTACAGAGGTCAATGTAGTGTGGACACTGAAACTAAAAATGGTCTAGACAGGCTGCCTTCATAAATGATAAACCCTTTATCATGTCTTCATCATGCATCCTGGTCTGGAGCATTCAACCCATCTCATATTGAGCAGAACTGCACTCATAGGAGGGTTTACAGTGCTTTTCCACTTTTTAAAAAATTTATTATTATTTAGCTCTTTGTCTTCTCAGTTTATGAAACTTACTGCTTCATTAGAGCAAAACAATTTTTCTACATTTTTTTCCCTACACCTTCCATTTCAATTATGTGGAGCCTCCCTTTTCCCATAGTGTCTCACTTCAAGAGCCAGGAAACCTAGGACAGATGGAAGAGTGAGACAAGTAGTGGCAGCACAGCCCAGGAAAATGCTGGGACAGAGCAGGGAACTGGGAAGAGGCATAAGGGCATGACCTGACCAGGGAAGAAAAACTCCAGGTAACAGAAAGAGAGGATCAGAATAAACTCACACTGCAGTTAGTAGGTGTCCCCACGATATATTCAGTTGCTCCCAGCACTCACAAGCTCCTTTGCTCCTCCACTTTCTGCCTTCCTTCCTACTCTGGCAGGAGCCTTCCCAGTTTTGCTTCATCCCTCTGTATGTCTCTGACCTAAGCACTCTCACCCAACCATGCTGCCCCCCACAAGGCTGTATTCTGTACCCACTAATCACCTTACCAATACATAGGGTATTATCAGGCCACTGTATATATCATGCTGCAAATATGAGACTGTTACAAAGTGGAAAAATATGTTATACACAGGAGAAATACCTATTCCATCCTTTTACTGTGCTAAAGCAGTATACTGTTATCTGACAATCCTCCTCTTCTTCTTGAAGTGTTGTCTGTGTTCCAGTCAGAAGCATTAGTTCAAGTATATCTGAGTACTATTTTCACATGAGATACTGAAACTTTTTTGATACATATCTGAAAGTTCAGTTACCTTTCTTGTTGCATCTGGTATCCCAAACCATGATGTTTCCATCTCTGCCTCCAGTACAAAAGACAGCTGAAAGAAAGAGTACTTTAGCTTCCAAAGTGTTAATTTAATTAACTGAATGCAGTACAATGTCATCTATGTGCCTCTGCCTCTTGTGCCCCAACACCTGGGATGCCAGTCCTCGAAATACAGGAATCAGGCCATTGTTCTGCCATGCTTTTTGACTAGCTTCGTTACTCTCCCTATTCTTTTTTTGCTACTACTCTAGAGAAACCTTCTTATGAAAAGAGCATTTACACACTTATGGATGAAAGTGGGTATATCTTAAACTTGCCCAAGATCAAAAATGTGCAGATGTTAGCATCGGGTCATTGTGAAGTTCCAGCAAATTAGTTTTGCTTCGCTGGCTGGGTCACTGTTGAGTCAGCCTTTGCTATTTGTAACTGTCAGTTTCCAAAGCCCTTTTTTAGCCCCCAAAGTACCAATGTGCCATGGGGAAAGAAGAAGGAAAAATCAGACAACAGGGAACGTCAACATTTACCTTTCTCAAATCTCGAAAAAGCAACTGACTTGAGGCTACACTGGTGACCTTTGCATATGCCAAGAAGCTCACTGGCTCTGACATCCCACACCTTGGCTGTCTGATCTCCTGAAGCAGTGACCTTCAGAGGAAAAAATAAAAAGCTTTAGTAATTTTCTGCATACAGCTGCATTAAAAAGAAAGTTAGACAGCAAAAGACTGCTTACAATCCTGTGTTCCCCTGGTGCCCAGGCAAGGTCAAACACAGCATTTGAGTGAGCCTGCCATTCTAACAAGAAGACAAAAGCCAAGATTAGTTCAGTGCATTGCAGCATGATATTTTCAGAAGACTAAAGAACATCAGGCACAGAAATCAGAAAACTTGTCAACAGCTTGCTTTAGGCATGAAAACCAAGACAGAACAATTCGCCTGTTACTGCTGTTGTAAAAGCACCCTCACACTGCTGCTTTGTAAAGAAGACTTAGCAAAGTATAAAAAAGGATTTAAATACTGCCCACATTTATGTTTAAACAACTGACAAAGAGCTTTCTTTGATGCCAGTAAATCATGTACTTGTCACATCAAATGAAAATCACATTCTATATAACATTTACCCTTAAAGATGCATTTGCTGGTAGTTTGATCTTCGGTATCATACAGTCTAACAAATCCTTCTTCATTTGCAACTGCCAGCACATGCTCCAAATTTGGGGCTGAAAAGAAATTGAAATGTATTTGCGTATAATGCAACTGATTCATAGTCACAGATCTGCTCCCTGTGAAGGGCCACAGACACTTTAAACAGGGCACACAGCAAATAGGTAGCTGTGAAAGAAACAGTATTTACATAGCAATTTAAATGTTCAAAATGCAGAAATAATATCAAGAATGTCTTTTTCTAGATGTTCCATTCACAAACTGCTCCTATACATGGGCAAGCAAATGGGTCCAGGAGCAACGTTT
Source organism: Chloroceryle aenea (assembly GCA_013399075.1). NCBI lineage: Eukaryota > Metazoa > Chordata > Aves > Coraciiformes > Cerylidae > Chloroceryle > Chloroceryle aenea. The sequence goes on along the minus strand of VWZY01012832.1, from coordinate 142,921 downwards.
GAGATAATGGCCTCTTTCACCAGCTATAATAGTTCTCTAGTTACAGCTTCCTGTATCTATACTGCCTCCAGTCCTGCCTCTGTGGACCTGAGCTGGAAAAGCAGGAAGCTGCCTTGGAGAAACATGTAAGCTCACATCACATCTAGAGTGGTACAAATCAAGAGCTTTCCCCTAAAGATCTAGGAGCTTCCATGCTTACTTCACTCATCACATATTTATCATGGGGAAATGCTATGTGTAGCAGTCTAGTGACACCCATGCTCCTCCTTGATTTCTACATACCATTCTCCATCCTGTTACATCTTTTCTGTTTTTTGAACAAAGCCTAATTTTTCAACTATCTAGCCTAGCACTGTCACCAAGAGGTCACACCTTGAAACACACAAAGCTGAAATAAAGAGACATTAAAATAAATACTTTGTAGATGCTTCTTTAGGGGAAAACTTGCCCTTATCTCTAGGAGGACCATGATCCAATTTATATCACATCTAGGTGCAAGTACACTGCTACCAGCTCACTTTAAAATAAGTAACTCCGAAAACAAATCATAGCATGGTTTGGGTCAGAAAGGCACCTTAAAGACCATCTAGTTCCAACCCCCCTGCCATGGGCAGGGACACCTCCCAGTAGACCAGGTTGCTCAAAACCCCGTCCAATATATCCTTGAACATTTCCAGAGAGGAAGCATCCACAGCTTCTCTGGGCAACGTGTTCCAGTGCCTCAATACTGTCATGTGAGCCACAGTTAAACAAACAAACAAACCAGCAAACAAGCTGACAGCAGTGCCCACGCCCTGGCCCCTAAAAGGGCCCTTCAGAAGGTGACTTTACCTGCAGAAAAAGCGCAGCCAAAAGGAGGGACCGGCATTCCCGTTTCCCCGTAAGACAGATGGTCATCTTCCTGGCTGCACTGGTAGCTATCCAAAAGATACTGCAGCGGAAGAAGCGGCGAGCGCCGACCTACAACGAGACAGACGGACCGTAACCGCACCAGACACCACAGACTAGAACGCGAGGAGCCCCGAGGCCCCCACAGCGGCTGCGGAAGCGACCAAGCCGCTCACTCCGCCATCAGAGAGAGGGGTCTCC
>VWZY01012832.1:124621-141731 GCA_013399075.1 Chloroceryle aenea | reverse complement strand
CTCTGCCCGCTGCCGCGCTGAGGTGGGGGAGGTGGTCCCGTCCCGTTCCGTTCTGTTCTGTTCTTTCCAGTCCTTCGGTGCTTAGCGGCCGTGAGTTTTGTTTTGCTTTGCTTTACGGCGGCCGGCTTGAGGAAGGACCTGATTACGAAGGAGCATCGGTATCTGCAGTAATGGCTGTTGTCTCCTTTAGGCCTCAGGTCTGGCAAACTTGGGGAGCAGTGCGAAGCCGTCGTTCGTTTTCCCAGACTCTTCCAGAAATATCCTTTCCCTATTCTCATTAATTCAGCTTTCCTAAAGCTGGCTGATGTTTTCAGAGTGGGGTGAGTAGCATCCGCCTCCGTCTAGTCCTATCTCTGATCCGCAGTAGTGCGCTGTAGCTTGGAGTGTTGCTGCATTGGAGCCTGGGCAGTCACAGGATTTTTCTGCTTGTCTGGTAATTCCACAGCGGTACCTGCACTACTGAGGACAAGTTGTGCTTGACTGAAGCTTGCCCCATCTTGAGTGGGCTTAAGTGGCTGTGAGTGATTAATGACACGGTTCTTTTCCATCTGTCCCAGTTTGAGGATTCACTTGATGTCTGGTATAAGTTCACCGGTGTAAATTTGGCTTCATTGGCACATTTAAATTAATAATGAATAGATGAATGAGCATACGTACAGATTCCATCTCTGAGGAACATTAATAACAAAGCCTAAAGTGTAGTATTTTTCAGATGTCTAAGTGATGCATGTGATGGACTTGGAGATACTTTGTAATAGTTTACGAAGTTACACTCTTTGTTAGCTCCAGGAAAGAAAATAAATTCTCTCACACCTGTCAATAGCAATTAAAACTTTTCTGTCTTAGTCCTGGACACACTCTACTAGCAGAGTTAGATCCTGAAGTGTGAACAAAATGGGCATCTGCCTACACTTCTTCTCACAGGTTCATTTCCCTTGGAACTGGGCCTAATATTGACACTACCTGTACTAGAAAATAACAATAGTGATTAAGAGTCATCAATCTACTTAATGTTTCTAAAACATAGACCTTTCCTGTTTTACTCTTGGAAGATGGGGGGTTTTTAAAATAATTTCACATTTAAAGTGTTTGAATTTTTATTATAAAACAGTCTGATAAAGAAATGTCTTTGTCTTCTAATAGAAACAACTTCCTGAGGCTGTGTGTGCTGAAAGTTACTCAGCAGAGTGAGAAGCACTTGGAGAAGATTCTAAATGTGGATGAGTTTGTCAAAAGAGTTTTCTCAGTAATTCATAGCAATGATCCAGTTGCTCGGGCTATTACACTTCGGTACGTATTACATAAATGAACCTAACTTACTTCAATTTTCAAGCTAATTGTTAGTATGCTAGTCTGGAATAACAAAAGTCTACAAGTACCATGAATGAAATGTAGGAGGCATCTTACACATTGTTCTTAAAAGCAACATCTGTCTTTAAAGGGGGTAAACAGTAAGGATCTTTGATCAGAAGACAAGGTTATTAACCATTTATGATGGTCAGAATTTTGTGTATGGCTCTGGGCAAAACAGAATTTGCAGTATTGAAATTTTGTGTACTCAAGAGAAGAAAAATCAACCTCTTGTATGCACAATCCAGACAGTAGTTATGTGCGAATATCATATGTTGCCTATGATATATTTAGACCAGGACCAAAAGGAAAGTGTTTCCTTACATATCAAAATGATTTTGGTTTACATGTAACCAAAACTTATTTATGTGAACCTGGTTATGCTTGCATCTATTTTTCATTTATCATAGTCCTAGAAGTTTTACTGCTTGTTGATCTGTGATCAGTAACTTCTACGCAAATGTCGTTGTGCTGTCGATTGCTTTTGATATCCTGGGAATTAAAAGGGGGGGGTGTAAATTAAGCTATCTTTAATATCACTTTCCTGCTTTGGTGTCTGTGTCTCTAACACCATCCAACATGATCATCTTAACTGTATATTCCAGCAAGTGAATCCAAATGTGAGGAGAGTACTCTTTCTCCCTTTGTATTCTTCGAATCTGTCTAGAACTGTTACTGATTTCACTATTGCAAGATGGGAGGCATTAATAGGAGTTTGTTGGATTATCTCATAGGTCAGTTTCTTCTTTAGATATTTTGAGATTTGCTTTCATGCTCTAGTGTCTCAGAAATCTGTAAATACAGTATATCAAGGTGCTTTCTTGTAGTTCAGTATTCTAACATAAGATTGTAGTTGTTGACTGATACTGAGGGCTACCTTTACATACTGCTAGAAGTCCCAGGAGTCTTCTGGGTTTGAAAAAATACTTCAATTACTAACCAGTGCTTCTTTTGTCCCCCTAAACTACCACATTTCTGAATTTCTGTCCTATGATGTGTACTTTGTGTGTATTTGAAATCAGCCATCCATACATTTTAGCATTAAATCTGTTGTATTGATACCAGAGCTTGAACATAAAAACATCTTAACCCTTGTTCTCAGTGCTACAGTGCGTTCTTAATTTTATAAGAATTCTTGGTAAATTTCTCACTGTGCCCACTTCAAGCTAAAAGGTATCAAAATGTAGTTAATTTTTATTAAACCACTGACATAGTGCACATAACAAAATTTGTTACCTTGTAATTATATGCCTACTTGCAGCATTTGTTCCTGTAATAGACAAGAAATTTTATATTAAAAAATAGTCTTTTAACCTGTCCTTTTACATTTTTGTTTGGTTTAATCTTGTTTTTCTTCGTGTTCATTGTTCTTACTGATTTTGCTGATATTTATTTCTGTAGGATGTTGGGCAGCATGGCATCTATTATTCCAGAAAGGAAGAATGCACATCACAGTATTCGTCAGAGTTTGGATTCCCATGATAATGTGGAGGTTGAAGCTGCTATATTTGCTGCTGCCAATTTTTCTGCACAGTCAAAGTAAGATAAATTTTTTTTGTTTTTTTTTCATATTAGAGAGAATGGCAACTTGATTGACACTGGCATTCACAAACCTTAATATTTCCTTCTGTCTTGCTAACAGTGTCATTTACAGCAAAATATTTAATTATGTGCAATACCAGTCTTATAAAGAAATCTGAATACGAGTTTAACTTTTCTTCTAAAATAGTAATGGAAAGGTCATAAATATGAGAATGCAAAGTGGAATAGCAGCCTTAATCAAGCATTATTTCCCAGAAATTATATTAGGGAGCAAAAGGTTCCCTGCTTGTCACCTTGACGTATTTTTATCATTTGATCATGCCAATGTGAAGAGGTTCTAAAACAGCTTAGATTTTGGCAAGCACTCCTTTATAAACGCATTAGTCGTTTAGTTGGATTTTATTTATATTTATTTAGTATTCATATCACCTGGCACTTTGTCTTTTCTCTACAGGGATTTTGCTGCTGGAATATGTAATAAAATCAGTGAGATGATTCAAGGTACGTATGTATATTGAATGATGAAAGGGAAGGGCTAATTTCTTTGAGAATTTTTTATTATTCCTATGTAAATACTGGACATCAGAATGCTGTTGCCTTTATCCTCAAATGATTTCAGGTTTTAAATAAAACTAGCTAACCAATAATTAATGTCTGGCCCTCATGTCTTCTGAAACTTAAGTTCTCAAAACACATATTTGGTAAAGAAGAAAAGCTCATTTATAGTACAACAAATAAACTTAGACTATCACTGGTTGCTTCAGATGAGATCATGTGTGCAACCAGTGATAAATCAAGGAGCAACCTTCTCAAAGAACCATGAAAGTGCTAGATGTTCCTCGCCAGTGGACAAGTTATTTGAAGCTAGTGCAGGTGCCTGCACAGTCTGTGTTCAACAGGGTTAGCAATGCAGAGACATTGTGTGGCTCGGTACTGCCGAAAGCCAGTACAAAGGACTAACGCTCGGTCTGTGTTTCTTTTCCTTGTTGCAGGTTTGGCCACACCTGTGGACTTGAAATTGAAGCTGATCCCTATTCTACAGCACATGCATCATGATGCTAGCTTGGCCTCCAGCTCCCGGCAGCTGCTACAGCAGTTGGTAACATCATATCCCTCTACCAAGATGGTCATTGTTACTCTGCACACCTTTACTCTGCTTGCTGCTTCTTCTCTGGTTGACATTCCTAAACAGGTAATTCTCACTGATATGCTCCTCCACCTTAAAGTACCAAATACATTTAAAAAATAATTCAGGTTGTAGCTGATGCCAAGAAAAAATCCCGATGGATACGCTCGGATGGTTGCTCCTATGTGCTATAGAGAAAGAATACCCTGAAAACTGCTGCTGCATTTATAGTTTTTGCCCACTCTGGTCTCACTTTCAGGTAATTCCATCAAACACAAGAGCCCTTCTTTATAGATCATAACTTGTCTTTCTTTAAATCATGTGGGATTGAAGCCAACCATGGGCAATCAGTTTTTAGGAAAGCAAGTGCCCTGACATTTTCTAAAAATAAAACACATTTAATTTTATCTCTAGAACCCAGGCTTCACTTTTCACTGCTGTATGTTCTCTTGGGTTAAAAGTGTGCCTTTTTCCTTCCTTGCAGTCAAGCAAATGAATATTTCAATAGCATCAAGTGCATTTAAAAATCTTCTTTATGAAGAGATCTGGGGAATTTGAATCTGTTGCTATAATTTAGGACTATAAACCAAGTTGTGGGTGAGCAGTGATGGAAAAATACAATGCTTTTATGTTCTGATAATGTGCTTTGTGGATATGATTTATACAGCAGGTCTGAACACAGTGACGTTTGAGATTGATCTAACTAATCCTTGTGAAGTAGTCATGAAAACCTATATGCTTTCTTTCAATCCTGTACCACTGTGGAAGGCTGGTGTCTGTTGCTCTTTGACTAATAGCATGGATCTGTCTGAAACTTCTTTTTAGTATGGCTGATTTCTGTACTTCAGAGGATGCTTTTGATAGTACTGAATCTAAGCCAACTGAAACAGCATCACAACACTTGGTGCACTTTTTTTTTTTTAATGGTGATTTAGGCTGTATTTCTGTAAAGCAACAGCCAATGGTACTTCAGTAATGTAGCCATCATGTAGTGACGTAGGTTGGGGTGAGAGCAAAACCATGGCCAGTGTGTTCATGTTTTTTCATGTGCTGGCTATTCCATCTCTGTAAATTCATAGAAAATGAGCACAACAAAGACATTCAGTTATGTGTCAGTTTGAGATAAATGCTTCAGAGGGAATGGGTAGGGGTTGTTTTTGTTTAGTTGGTGTTTTGGGGTTGTTTTTGGCAACTACCAAGACATAGAAGGTATGTCTGTGTTGCCATCTGTTAACTGCAGACCACATAGACACCTGCATTAGAATCAGAAAGCCCAGAATGCTTGCTAGTAGCATAATCACAACAGTATAAGGTGTTTACTGAGCTTCTCAAGGATGTTTTATGGTATTTCTATGAGTGCCAGAAGAGGTCTCAAGGGTTTTCAGGTATGCTAGGTGATGTAGAGAAGGGTGCATGAACAAGGAGAGCAGTATGGTAGAAATCATCTGTCAGGCAGTTCTAGCTTGCTGTGGCATCACAGCCCAAGTAGGGGCTTTTCCATGTAGCAATCAGACAGATAAAGCAAGTTAGTTTTGTCTGAGTATGCTCAAAATTTTTTTCAGGAGTACTTTTGAAAAGACTTCCTTCTAGTGGCATCTCTTAATCAAATAATTTACTTTGTTACAGATCCAACTTTTGTTGCAGTACTTGAAGAATGATCCCAGGAACGCTGTGAAGAGGCTTGCAATCCAAGATTTAAAATTGTTGGCCAACAAGACACCACATACGTGGAGCAGAGAAAATATTCAGGTTTTAAGATTAAGTTTATTATGAAATTTTTGCATTTAGTTTTAGAATTCTTTTCAGAAGAACAATTTGGGAGGTAAAGTAAGGAAAAACACACAACTCCATATCCTTAGGTTATGTTACACTGCCAACCAGAGTAGCCAAGTATTAATTAACAGTTCATAGAATCATGGAATATCCCTAGTTGGATAAATTGACACATAAGGATCAAAGGAGCTGAGAAAAGGCATGTCTTGTGTAGAAGGCCTTTTTACAGTAAGGAATTATCTTTTCCATCTGCCAAACTCATCTCAGATAATAGACTTGAGAGATGAATGGTTAGATTAATCTTACAGTACTGAGTACATTTTAATGCTCTCATGTAACACACTCTGGGATTTGTCAAAGTATGTCATCCAGAAGGGTACACTTGACAGGACAAATGTAATTTTGACTTAATTTCTTAGTATTTATGGCTCATTTTCAATAGTATCCTTCTGACTCCTGTTGTACAAATGAGACCCTGGAAGGTGTTTGTAATGCATCTGTGTAAATTTGGGGAAACAGCTGTCATATTATCGATGTATTCTGTATCTTTTCTCGTGCTAATCTTTAGGCACTTTGTGAGTCTGCTCTTCACACTCCTTATGACAGCTTGAAACTGGGCATGCTGTCTGTTCTTTCCACGTTATCAGGGACCATTGCCATTAAACAATACTTCAGCAGTGCTCCAGGTAAGAAAACTAGATTAGATGATTATCCTTGGCATTTTTAATGGGTTGGTCATCTGCTGATAATCAGTTTAATCTAAACACTTTGTAGCATATTCCAAAACTATTTTTGAACACCAGAACATTAGCTGAGATTCAGACCATGTTCATCATCTGTAAGCTTAAGATCTTAGACCATGAGTAGTCATGGTCTATGATTTTGTTCTGGGTTTTGTAGTTAATATGCCATATGAAAGGTGTTTGTACCTTTGGGTCTTCAACTTTTCTTCATAAAATGAAGAAATACAGTGCCTCACAAAGGGCTGACCTACATTCTGCTTAAGGTGCTTTGAAACCATGGATTGGCATAGATTTTTGAGTAGCATGGAGACTTAAATGCTGTGAGAGTGGGCTGGTGTGTTACCCTGGCACAGTGAAGCTATGCCACTCTTGTGGGAATGTCATGGTTCAGTACCAGAAGATACTTTCTGCCTTCTCACTGTATTCTGGAAAAACAGACATTTTGAAGTATCTTGTTCTTAAAATGGTGATCATGCTGTTAACCTTTTTTTTTTTTTTGTTAATTGAAAACCAGATTGCCCTAATGAGTATTACAAATGCAACTTCATGGGCTTCAGAAATGGAGAGGAAAAAAGTACATCTTCTTCAGTCATGCTGGCATGTCTTAATTATTAATATGCTCACTAGGGTTTTTTTATCAGACATAATATTACTTAAGACAGTTATTTTTCTGAGTTCCTGAAACATTAGCCTTTAGACTCAAATATCCTTTCTCAGGTATGTTTGACTTAGACAGTGTTCAGGAATGGAGGGAGAGACTCTCTGGAGAGAGAGAGAGAGAGGTAGATATTTTTATCTTATCCTTTAAACATATGGGGGGGGAAGTAATCTTAAGTCAATACAGGTTTTTGCAGAAATGGACTTAAAAAGATCTGTAGTGGAATTATGGACTGTGCTGTTTTATGTTTTGTTTGCCTTGTCTTTATTTAGGAACAGCAGCTACAACTGCAAGATCATTTGATTTAGTAAAACTAGCTCAGGAATGCTGTTACCATAATAACCGTGGCATTGCAGCTCACGGTGTGAGAATTCTGACCAATGTATCAGCCTCTTGTCAGGAAAAAGGTAAATGAAAGCAAGGACAATGAAATGTATTGTTCACAGTCAGCACTTCACACATTGTAATTGGACTCCATGAACCTGTCTGCAAGTGTGAGCCGTTGTGCTTTTTTGGAAGAATGGGGACTATGATCTAGGAGAAAATACTCTATATGATTTTATGAATGGCTGGGGAGATTCCATATTTGTCTAATTTAGAGAAAATTACTGGGCAAAGTAGAACTCCTGCTAAATAAATGCTTTTCTTGCCTTTGCTGTAAAACTAGTGAAATGTTTGTCAGTCTTCAAAAACTGAACGAAGTGTTGCAAAAACATAACAGGGCATTTACAAGTCTTAGTCCAGAGATTAATGTGCCCTCTACAAATGTCACCATTGGTGTGACAGCTACATAGTTTCCTGGAATGTTCAGAAATGTTTCTAGTCAGAATAAGGTAATGCAGAAGTATTAGGAAGATACTTACTTGTCATAACTCAACACCAGTCAAAGTGTGACACCAGTTATGGTCAGAAAACATAACAGGGAACTAAATGACTCTGTTTCTCTTTTTCTTAGATCTTCTGCCTTTGGAGCAAGATGCTGTTTTTGGCTTAGAAGCACTTCTTGTTCTCTGTAGTCAAGATGACAGTCCGGGAGCTCAGGCAACCTTAAAGGTGACATTACTGTTGTACTATAGCTGTAAGCTATAGTAATAGCTTGTATAACAGAAAGGCTGGTGCTCACTTAGATCCTTTCTGGTGGAAACATAACATGCTGGAAGGAAATGAAGATTTTTCTGTGTTTTGCCCATAACCAGAGTTCAAAGAGGTAGAGAAAGTGAGCACAACTATAGTGTAACTCCTCACAGCTCTAGAATAAGTTGATTACTGGGGGGAGGGAGGAATTGCATTCCTCTCAGAGGAACAGCTGTAATGAAATATCAACTTGAACTTGGGATAGATGTCTCTGGAGGACAAAGAGAATCTTGGAGTTAACCTGCTTTTTGGAGATGGATGCACTGTGCATGATTACCACGCTCTTTTTTTTTTTTCCCCCCCACTTCATAAGCTACTACCAGTAATTTTATGTGTCTACCTGTAAAAGCTGGTGTTATGAGAAGGGAGATTATTGTTTCTTGAATTCGTGATAATATTTTTGTGCTGTAAGTTCAGGGACAGAGGCTTGGGCTCACAGAAAAATCTCATCTCTTCTAGAGTACGTTGTTCTGAAAATACCAGATCTTATATATTTTTCCAGTCATACTTGCAGATAAATGTGTCTGGTGCTGTTTTTGTTTAAGTAGACATTGTATTTATTGTACCTGTTGATTGTGTTGAATCACAGATCACGTTAACTTGTATGGTGAAGCTGGTCAAGTGCCGTCCTCACCTCAGCCAGTCAGTAGTTGAATCCCTGCTGACCCAGTTGCCCAGTGCCCAGGATGCAGCCAGGATTCTCATGTGCCACTGTTTAGCAGCTATTGCCATGCAGCTGCCTGTCCTAGCAGATGGGATGCTAGGAGACCTGATGGACCTATATAAATTAATTGGACAATCTACCACAGATAAAAAACAAGAACTCTTGGTAAGACCTCTTGATGAATAGTTCTCTGTGGAAAAAGTCTACATAAACTACTGGGGATAGAATTATTTTTTTTTTTTTTTTAGAAAGATAGCTCAGCCATTTTTTATGATCATGTTGACGTGCCAGTTTATAGCCACTGTTTTCAGTTTTGCTTTAACTTCTGACTACATATGTCAGTGTTCAGTGTCAAAATCTCACAGAGCTGAAGTATGCAGTGTTATTTCATTAGACTTTCAGCAGATGGCACTGCTTAGACAAACCTAGCCATTGAAATTACTGGGGCATCTGTAAAATAAAGGTTATAGAAAAATAAAATGGCAGTTCAATTTATATGTGGTACTTTGCACATGACTTATTATACTGTAAGAGATAAAAATGTATTACATGTATCTGGAAATTAATTTGATATTTTGAGAGAAATTACAAGCTTCTTGATAATTTATTTGAAACATTCAAAATATCTCAGTTAAAAGCCACAGTAAAGATTCTCTAAGTCAAAATGACTTTCATCTACAAGAAATAGTTGTGTTTCCATAACTACTTAAGACATATGACTGAGAAGTAATTTTGAGTCCAAAATCAAGCATATCAGTTCTGGTAGTTTAGGAAACAGGATTGGTTTGGGTTTGTTTTTTTTGTTGAGTTCCTGAACCTTCTTCCTCACCTTTCCACTCTTCATTAGGTTTCTCTTGCCACAGTGATATTTGTTTCCAGTCAGAAAGCTTTATCTTCAGAAATCAAAACTGTTATCAAACAGCAGCTTGAGAATGCCTCTAATGGCTGGACAGCCTACAGGATAGCCAGGCAGGCTTCCAGGATGGTGAGTGAAAATATCTAGATGAACATGTTTTGGTGTTGTTGGAAGGACACTAGTGATTTCTTAGAACTGGAAGAAGAAAGTAAGGCAAATGGTGGGACTTGGGAGGGGGAAATGAATGGAGGCTGCAAAAAGAATAAAACCCAAACAAGCTAACCTTGTAATTCCCTGGAATGCTGAATTAAAATAGCCATCCTATCAGGATTTTTTTTCACTTGTCTTTTTGAAGTATTTGAGAAGGAAGTAATGACCTGACACTTTCTTAAGTGCATGCCTAAGCTGCATTGTCTATCTGTCCATTACAAGGTTATATGGGCTATCCTGATGTGTGCTTCTTCAATGTAAAGAAAGAAAGAGATACTGTTTTGCTTTTTCCTTCAGTAAAGTTACAGCTGGGGTTAGAATTATGTAGAAACCTTTATGAGATGCTGGGGTAAATGTCATATTTATTTCTCATCTCATTGAATTATTTTGTTTAAGAAGTATTATGCTTTACAAAGCATATTCAAATATTGATATTTCAATTAATAAGCATTTGTGCTTTTATTTATTGTTAGGATTGTCATGATCAAATGACTGGAAGAAGTTTCACGATTTCTATTTTTCAATTAAGAGTAGTTATGGAGATGTTACTGTTGTCTTACTTGTATTTGTTTTGTAGAAACTCACAGCCTTCTTTCATGTCCCCTCTTAGAAACATTCTTGTCATTACAGGGCAACCATGACATGGCCAGAGAACTGTACCAAAGCTTGCTGACTCAAGTTGCTTCAGAACACTTCTACTTCTGGCTAAACAGCTTGAAGGAGTTCTCCCATGCAGAACAGTGCCTGACAGGTTTGCAGGAGGACAACTGCAGCTCAGCACTTTCTTGCATTGCTGAAGCTTTAAAATCCTATCACAAAGGAATAGCCTCACTGACGGTTAGCACAGATCTACTTTAGTAATGTCTCTGGATATTGCAGCAGGTCTTTGGTTTCTGGTATTAAACTTCTGAAAGGTTTTTAAAGATGTCTAACATCTACTAGACTCTTTTTGAGAGCACTGTAGGGAGGAGACAGTTGTAACACACTGCATCTTGAGACAGAAGATCCTCTAGCGCAGCTAAGTTAGATTAGTGAGATTTTTCATTCTCTTTTCTTCTCCCCTACCCCTCACTTCCTGCCTTGATCAAATCATATGATATATCACAGATCTTATTAAAGTTACAGTACCTAAAGTTTTCCACTCCCTGGCTTGGCTGAAGAAATGCTATTGTGGTAGTCAAGCCTTGGAATTTGTCTAAATTGGCTGCTAACTTCTGGTGATGTGATAAATGGTCTTTCTCTGTCCTGACGAGTTCATGATGCCTTGTATTTGACAGTGTGATCCTATGGAATCCTAACAACATGGCAACACCAGTTTAGGAAGAGGAGGGAGGACAATTTGATATCATAAAATCATCAGTATTCAGATGGTATTCAGATAGAAATGCAGAAAATATTTGCATAAAAGCTGAAATGGTGAAAGTAGCAAGAATCTGTGTGTGAATGTAAAAAAAAAAAAAAAAAAAACCAAAAAAAAAACCCCACCCAAAAACCCCCCAAACTAACCCCAAAAGAACCAATAAAAAGCAAACCCGAACAAATAGTAATGAATGTGAACCCTCAGGTCTTACTGTGAAGTTGCTTCTTAACACAGAATGATCCAGCTTCATGCAATACTTTTGTATTTTAGTTTCCATGAAGAATGCTTTTTCTATAAAGCATTCTGTATGCCTTTTGAATCAAGCTGTTGTTTTTTTCCTGTTACTGGAACTGTTGGTGTCATAATTCAGGTATTAGTGTTCAATAAAGTTCACATATTACTGTTTATCAATAACTGAACCTTGAATAAGCAGGAAGAATGTAAATTTTACACCTTTGTCCTCTGAGAGAAAGCCCCATCATTCCTGAAGTATTTGTCTTTTAACTTGTTGGCTGTATGAATAAGGCTTTTAATTCAACATTTTGAGATTTCTCTAATGTCTGGAAGACATTGAGCAGGGGGTTCTCATCTCATTAGATGCTAATATTTAATATAGGCAGGAAAATAAATAGGTCATTCTGTGATTCAGTAATTGAATTAGTCTTTCCCTAGAGGTTGGGGTGTTTTCTCTATTGAAGGATTCCTGCCCTCATCTCCTCTGACTTAATTTCCTTCATGTTGCACATAGTGCTTTTCTGGGTGAAGTAGCTTCCTTGTGAGTTGTGGTCCAGAGAAGTAAGTACAGGTTTCAGAGGGCTGGAGAAGAGGAAATTGGGTTTTATTGCTGACTCGTTGCATCGCTCTAGACAAATTCCTAGCCGTGCTCGAATGTACCAGCTGTAAAAGGATCCACTCACAGCTTGCATCTACAGAACTCGGCATCTCAAGGGGAGCAAAGTGCCATAAAATGCATACAATAGTTTTACTGCTGAAAACTTTTGCTGTCTCTTCCCTCTGACCTCAGTTTTACTGTTGCTGCTCTTCCCATGTAGATCCTGACTCAGCACTGTTGGTACTGCAGACCATTAGTGCATATGATGAACCCTGTGTAGCTGTCTACTTTGCAGCTGGAAGACACCGTGCCAGTAAATCTGTTGCAGATGTTCAGTCAGCCCACTCTAGCAGTGATGAAACATTTGAACTGTTTCTGATCCTGCCAGAAATTTTCTCAATTCCTCCTTGATATACATGCAACTGTCTGTCTTGCATTGCTGTATGCAAAATGTTCTTACATGAGAGTTAGTCCACTTGAGGAAAAAGCCTCATTACTTTATGGATGAGAGATGTTGGGGGAGGGCAGGAACTTGTCGTTGAGTGTATCAGCTATAGTCTTCATCTGTCTTGCTTTGTACTTGTTTGTATAGTTAGCAAAGGCTTTTTGAACAGAATCTGCTCTTTCTGGCACAGAATATGCATCTCATTGGAAATGTTATGCTTATTTTTCACTGCAGGTCATTTAGAGAAGATACAGAACTTGAACAAAGCACTAACATAATCATTGATTAAGTAGCACTAACTCCATTTGATAAAAAGGGGTGGTGTTTGAAGAACTTGGTTGAGCCAAAGAACTCTTTCTGTTATTTAAAAAAAAAATAATTGTAACTCATTGCCCATGGCTATATGGGTAGCAGATAAGGTAAATTGCAGTCTTAATGAAACAAGCTTGTATTTGCATTTTCCAGAACTGAGTCCAATTTGCACTACTAAAAATGACTGGATTTTCTGATATAAGTACTGGTACTTTACTCTCTGTAAAATCACGTAGTCTCTGTAGAGCAATTAAAGTGCTAGTGAGATCTTTTCCACAGCGGGTTTTATGACGCCACCCTTGCAGAAAAAAAGTTTCCATTCAAAAGGGATTTATTTTTATGCCCTTGGAGAAGAGGAAAAGAAAAAAATTGGTAGAGGGGCAGAGTGGCTCAAGGGATGAAATAGTCTTTATTTCTGTGGTTGAAATCTAGCTCTACAGTTTAAGTGGTTGCAGGTGGTTAGTGTTTCCTTACTGGTCAATAGTGGACCAGTTCTCAGATGATGTGGTATTTTGTCCTTTCCTGCTGGCAAATGGTTTTTAATAAGGTTTTTTGGATGGGTTATAACTTCTTGCTTCCAGAAATTACCTTGTCTGTTGAGGGTTAAGAAGCACTGAGGAAGGCATGCATGAGTTTAACATACTTCCAGTCTCTGAGAAGTTTTGCAGATGGCTTTGTTTTTTGTCCTCTTGTCCTTTTGTTCACTCTTCTCAAAATCCAACAGTATAAGGAAATAAGTAGTGAATTTTTGACTTAAGTAGTATAAAATTTTCAGTGCTTCAGTTAACCCCCTTCTGGGTCCCTTGAGATGTCACAGATGCTTCTAAAAGTCACATAAGCTCTCATGCAGTAAAGTTTCACAGAACAGTATTTTTTAAATAGCAGCATGTCTACACTCCTGGAGTTCTGCTATTTACTGTTCTTAACTGTCACTGAAACATGTCTGCCTTCATCAAATGCAAGGTTCAGTGCCTTTGTAATATTCCTGTGCATTTCAGAGTTCCAAAAAATAAAATAAAAAAGAAAAAAAGAAAGGTTATCACCCCTTCTTTTCGCTGCAGGTAACTAGCAAATTCTTTGTATTCTGGCTGATGCAAAGAATCTCTTTTTCAGCCCTCTGTTTCTATGTGCCCTCCAATTCAGTGTGCTTTCTTATGGTAACAATTGTCTGGACTAATGCCATTTGAAGCCTAATGGCTTGGCCTTGGAAAAAGAGTTAATAGGTGCCCTAATATCATTGTAAGAGTAAGTCACATTTGTTACAAGGGTGATATGCTCGAAGTACAGCTTGGTAATTACCTAACTTCTGTGTCCTTTGTAATGAGTATGATTTAAATTGAGCAAATCTGTTAAATGTGTTTTTAAAAGCAGCTTTTAGAGTTGAACTGAAGGCTTCACTTGTCTGATGAGACGGTTCAGTGACACTGCAAAGTTGTTTTGTTATGTTTGCTTTTGACCTAGGTTGCCAACATTCCTTTTACTGTGTTTCAGGCTGCTAGTACGCCACTTAATCCTCTGAGCTTTCAGTGTGGATTTGTGAAACTCAGGATTGACCTTCTGCAAGCTTTCTCTCAACTTATTTGTACCTGCAACAGCCTAAAAACAAGTCCACCACCAGCTATTGCCACAACGATTGCGATGACATCAGGAAATGATCTCCAAAGGTGTGGACGCATCTCTAACCAGGCATGTGTTTGTTAACTGCACTCTTGTGCAGTTAAGTTAGACTCTGGTATTAATTTCTCAGTAAATATATCTGATTAAATAAATGAAAAGTGGTAGTGAAGAGTTTTGCTAAATAATGGGCCTTGGTTTTCAGCTGTAGCTATAAAAATGTCTGCCTGTAGCAGGCCATATTTTGAAGTTGAGTCTGTATGTATTTTTTCTCATACCTTTATGTGCATGGTTTCCAAGGATATGCATGTAGTAAGCCACTGTGTACTCTCAAGCTTTCATCAAGACCTTTCACGCCTTATTTTGAAATGCCTCATAGACCATGATTACACTATGTACTTTAGGACAGTACTGCACCTCCTTTTGTGTGTTGGCAACTGACTTAATACTGTACAGAACACCATGACAGACACCAAAATGTGTGTAGTCTGCAAGGAGGAATCTGTTTAGTCTTTGAAAGACATGAGTAATTTCATTTACTGGCAAGGTATGAGGGAGGTTCTTAGTGGGATTTTTGTTTTGCTTTATTTTTAACCTAAGGAGAGTATCTTGGTGCTGTGGTAGAGGAAAAATATCCGTTTAATGCATGGATAATAGTCTGTCACTGTGGTGATTTTCATCTGTGTGAAGAAACAAGATCTTCATATATATTTCTATAGTACATGGTCTCATTCCATCAGTGTTGTGTGTTATAGTGTAGTAGTTTTCTGGATGTGTGTGGTTTTGTTTGTTTTGATATGATTTGCTTTTTTGACTAGTAACACTGTTTCTGTAGATGAAACACTCAATGGAGGAATTCCGAAACCTGGCTACACGGTATGGAGATTTATATCAGTCCTCTTTTGATGCAGACTCGGCAACTCTAAGAAATGTAGAACTGTATCCTTTAAAAATCTTAAGAGTTTGTGTACTTTCCTTTTCACATGGACAGCGTGATGCTTAACAATTCTCTTTTCTACAAATGCAGGGACAAAGTAATTTTGAAGCAGCTAGTAACATAAAAAATAGGTACCAATTGCTTAAAATCTGTTTGGAAGTAAACATTGCCATACTATTGCTTAGAGTTACTTTATGAACAAAATATGACACAAAAATTGCAATAGCATAAAACTTGGGATTTTCATAGTTCTATGTTTACTAAAGGATTAATGACTGTAGGATTAGTTCACAAAAGCTAGAGAAATAAGGAAATGTGATGGTAAATATACTGCATTTCATGGTTTAGGTGCCAACTTTACAAGTCTTTTAACTCCTCAGTATTAACATCAGCCAACAGCAAAGCTGCCTGTTGATTTCACATGCGATAGAAGCTCTGATTTTAGATCCAGAATCTGCAAGGTAGGTTTGATAGTTAACTTTCTACTCCTTTGCTATTTATTTCTAAATCCTCGGGGCTTTAAGCCTTGGAATTTAAAGAATGTTTAGAAAGTTTCTCAGTAGACACTTGTAATTCTACTCTGGGCAGGTTTAAGGACCTGTTGCTGCTGTGCTCTACCTGGTAGCCTAGGGATTGTGTTCTGCATTTTATACTGATTCTCCTCTTGAGAGCGCTATACTGGACTTGTCTTAAATATAGGCTTGAATTAAAACAAGAAACAGCTTTTAATCTCTTCTTTAGTCACCCATTTTAACTGGTGTCATTCTTTGAGCTCTCACACCTACTGTTTGCACTTGTAAGCACACATCAGTTTCTTTCAGAGTCCTGTAAATATATGTGCTTAATTAGTTTAAACTTCTAATGTAAATCTATCACCTCTGGCTCTTTTTTACAATGAATTTACACTCACTAGGAGATCGTGTTTAAACTACATATGAATTGAATCACCCTTTTAAAGTCCCAGGCTGAGATTAAATGGAGGGTAGTATGGATAAACATCTTTTTAAATATGTGATAACTAGAAATAAAAGTTAATTTCCTAAGTGACTGTCCCACTCATTATGACTTGAGCATTGCTCAAAAGATGTAATAATCATACTTGCAAAAAGTATGAAGCTGTGGACCTCAAAACATGAGGTATCTAGAAGATGGAATTGTAATCAAAGCATGATACTAACTTCCAGATTTAGTCTTTACTCTGGCATTCTTTCCTTTCCTTTCCTTCAGTTTGAGACTTTAAAAAACTTTATAAACACTGCAGGCTTAAATAAAAACTAGCGGAATTAAGCATGCTGAGTCTGATAGACTTGTAATTGCTTCAAGTGAGAGAGAGTGGGAATAAAGTGGTGGATAAGGTGTAGATAAGAAAGGGTTTAAAGGTCAAGGCCAAGTCTTATAGTGGAAAAATATTAACAGAGTAGAGTTTGAAAAACTTAAGTTACTTCTTAATGGATTTTGAGTTGGAACAGAGGATGGTCTTGTTGGGCCTGTTTGGGAGTGATTTTCATAGATTATGAGGGGGAAAGTACATTGGACAGGATGAAAAGGCTCTTT
>VWZY01012832.1:99230-124604 GCA_013399075.1 Chloroceryle aenea | reverse complement strand
TTTTTTTTTTTTCCCTCCCAGTTTCCAGGAATATAGCTCTAATGGCACAGGACATGTTGAGAGTGAATATGAAAGAAGAATGATGTCTGTATTTAATCATGTATTGGAAGAAGTGGAATCCCTCAACAGGAAGTATGCTCCAGTGTCCTATTTGGCAAGTAATATTTTAAAATGTATATTCTGTAGCCAAAGGTTCCAAACACTTGACAACTCCGTATATCTGTGGTGGTCAAGAAACTGAAGACCACACTCAATTAACATAACCTCTTGCTGGCATAAATAGTCTCTACAGAGACTGGAAACTTCAAAATTACTTCAAAAAAGCTTTTCCTGAGACAGCTATAACCTTACTGGTCTGGTTAAAAACAATGTTACAATATTTGTGATACTAAGATGCTGTTACACTACCTAAAAGTGGTGTCACGTCTTTGTCAGATCTCTTCCCACACTCATCCAAATACTGAAGTGTATTCTCTTTGTTCATGCTGTTGTCATGAAGGAATTCATCCCCTACCACACGCAGTGCTGGAGAGGCCAGTGCTAGCCTAGCTTTGGTCACTGAGTTAATGCCATGTTTTGTGAGTATAGCATTTCTCATATCAATGCAGGTCATCAGAGAACACAATGTAAAGTGTGCTGAATGCAAACAGTGAGCTGATAACATACTCCTTTCCAGGGCTAGTATGGTTTTGTCTTTTAGCTTTATACTGTTCACTAACAGTAATTTTATGTTGACGGGAAGAAGGTAGTTCATTTATTCTGTCTGGCATTTGCCTTGTTTCTAAATTCAATAGTCCTTACTGATTCTAAATAGAAGAGAAGAATGAGTTGTGTAAAATGCAGCAAAGGTAAACCCTGTAAACTTAAACCCTTGCTACCTCCCTATCAATGTGGCTTGGTGACTTCCGTAGCACTGCCTTGGCTCCTCTGAGCCAGAAGGACAGTATAGTGCAGTGGGGAAAGGAAGAGTGAGTAAGAGACTTAAAAGTTAATTGTTGTACCACATGAAGTTTTGTATGTTTTGATTGCTTGGGAGGGGAGCTGTTATTTTGTGTGTGAGGGTTTTTTTTGTGTATGAGTGTTTCAAGCAGATCCCAATTTGACTCTTGACACTAGGACTGAAATGATTTGCACTTTCCCTTTCTTGGCTTTTTTCTTCTTTTCAAAGCAGAGTACCTTCATAGGGGACAGAACAGAAACAGAATCTGAATGTAGTCACTGTCATAGTGGTTGTTGTTCTATTATTGTATTAATATATTTCTGGAAGTTATTTCAGTTTCAGTACCTCAAGTGCATGTCTTTTTCCTACACCATGAATGATAATTTTTTCTCAATTGTTTCGCCTTTGTTTCTTACAGCATACAGCCTGTCTGTGCAATGCTGTTATTGCCTTGTTGAAAGTACCCCTTTCATTTCAACGGTACTTTTTTCAAAAGCTGCAGTCTACAAGTATTAAGGTAAGCACTGCTTAAATATGGCAAATTTCTCTTTATAGAGTCTTTACTTCATGAGAAAAGCCTTACTGAAGGCACAGATTCAGCATTTTTAGTGAAGGTACTTGACTGTAAATAGCATCTGGGTTTATTTGTTAATAACTTGAATAATATATACATATAATCATTAAGAACCACTAGGCTGTGACTTAGGCAAGGAGGATCCAGTTCTTTAATTGCAAAGCCTTAAAGATAAAAAATAACTGGAATTTTTAGTGATTCTGAATCTGCAAAGTTAAATAGTGTTCTAGTCCTGGGAAGACAGCTTTTATAAACTTGTATTGGTTTCGCTTTAAAAAGCAACATTTACTATCTTGGAAGAATGAAGCAGGATTTATCAACTGAGTAAGAATGGCTGTAACATTCAGTGGCCCTTTTTTTATTTTTATTTTTTTAAACTGGGTAAAGTAAAAAAAACCTTAAGGCTTTCAATATGTACTGCATTTTACTCTGTTCAGCTTAAGATACTTACCTGCGACTATTTTGTCAAAGATTTTTCTGCTTCTTTTGAAGAAGTGCAATTAATGAAACTGTTACAAAGACCACACCTGATCTTGCTGATGATGCTTATTAATTATTATAGTAAAGAGTCTCAGATATAAGTTCTGTGTTTCCATTTGCTAGTCTCCTACTAAAGTCTTACTTGGAAACTTTTTTGTAAGATGTTGTTTCATCCTTGAATTATTTGCTCTTCTGGAGTCATAAAATTACATTTTTGGTCTGCTTTCTGGTGTTTCAGCTTGCTCTGTCTCCATCCCCGAGGAACCCAGCAGAACCTATTGCTGTACAGAACAATCAGCAATTGGCCCTAAAGGTGGAAGGAGTGGTTCAGCATGGATCTAAACCAGGCCTTTTCCGTAAAATCCAATCTGTATGTCTAAATGTTTCTTCAGTGCTGCAGAGCAAATCTGGACAAGACTATAAGGTAAGAATAGAATAGAACCTGGAAGAGTCTTAGGCTTTCTTGTTGTATTTTCAGGCTCTTTAACTTGGCTCTGGTTAGCAGAATTTTCAGGTTGAAATAAGTGATTCTGTAATCTTCTCACTCTTGACAGCTGACATTTGAGCACTGGCCAGAGCCAGGCATAGTGCATGGATGGGATCTGGGATTTTTAAGTCTGGTGTATGCTGATACCTTTCTAGTAACAGCTTTTCTTCAAACAAAAGAGGCTTTGTGATGTTCAGAACAAATCATTAGGAATCTGCTTGAGATCAGGAAAATTTGACCTAGGTGTATATCATTATGAAACTCCACAGGGGACAAAAAGGTAGGAATAGACTATTCTCTGCCACGTAGTCTCTGTAAGTTCTTTATCTCTCTTTTAAGGTGTGCTTTTTTTTTTTTTGTGGGTTCTGATTTTGTTGTGGGTTTTTTGTTTGTTTTGGGTTTGTTTGCTTTGGTTTTTGATGGAAATCAGGAGAACAGGCTGTCAAGATTAAATAGCACCTGAGGAGAATAGACGTTAAGTGGAAGTCAACAGTGTTATCAAAGATGGTATGTCTGAAGTTCAGGTTCTGGTAGTGTTAACTACCTTGTTTCTGTGAATAAATATAAAAATAACTCATTAATTGATGAAAAAGCATGTCAGGTGGTTCAAACATGCACATGCACTGGTTTAAGACAAGAGAGGACAGATTTTTCTTTTCCTTTCCTTCAGATGGAGAGCAGAAAACTTCTTTTAGCAGGTTTATATAAAATGGCATTTTTAACCTTCCGTGTGTTCTCAGATTCCTATTGACAACATGACCAATGAAATGGAGCAGAGGGTGGAACCACACAACGACTACTTCAGCACTCAGTTTCTGTTAAATTTTGTGATACTTGGCACCCACAACATCACAGTAGAGTCCTCTGTGATAGACTCAAATGGTATTGTCTGGAAAACTGGGCCTAAAACAACAATTTTTGTTAAATCTCTTGAGGATCCATACTCCCAGCAGGTTCGTCTTCAGCAACAGCAAGGACAGCCACCACCACAGCAGCAGCAGCAAAGAACAGCATACTCGCGGTTTTAATTCCCAGAAATGACTCCATCTCAGTCAATGGTATTACCGTTTTTCTTGGACACTTGTCTTTTGAAAGACCAACAGTTTTAATCTCCTAGAAAGCCTCAGAAGTCACTTTGTTGCTTTTTAAATTACCTGGGGTAATTTGAACTTGATTCAGCAGAGGCAACTGTTCAGATCTGGAGTGGTGTTTTTAATACAAGAACTTTTACCTGATCACTTCTGTTTACAAACCTTTTGCAGCAGGCCCCACAACTGTTGATAGCAGGAGACACTAAGAGCTTCTTGACTAATACTTTCCCTACTTTTCTGGAAGCACGTAGGTTCTAATGTTAGTAAACACTGACTAGTTACATAGAACCTAGTGTAATACTAAGTCTGTGTATTTTAAGGTGAAGGAATTGGCAGAAATATACAGAGATTTTTTTTTTTCTGACTTTTTAATAGCAACTTCCAGTATTTGGCCGGTGTATGTGTATTATTACAATTCATCACCCTACTTAATGCCTGCCTCTGAAAGAAAAAAAAATTGTGGCTCAATTCTCATACCCCAATCATTGTAGAGGTAGGAGACTACTTGAGGTATTGCTGTCCAGGTTACAAGAGTCAGAATTTTACAGGTGGGAACAATAACTGTTTCTCAGATGATATAGAAAAGATTACTGTGTTGGTTTTATATCTTCATTTATCTGTACTTTGGAAGGCGTTGGGGTGTTTTGTTTTCTTTTTTTGTTTGTTCTTTTAAAAGGGAAGTTAACTTTCAATTTGTCATTTGTTTTAACTGCTTTGTTTTTACAAAGTTTTGGTATATAAAACTCCTTTTTAAATCTTGTGTACTCTTTGACCGATTTAGTAATCTTAGCTGTTATTTCTACAGGATAACTTGAAGGAGAATTTTGCCAATACTAGAAATTGATTCAGAATATTTTCTGGAAATATGCTGCTTCATACATAGTTTCTATGTTTCCTATGAGCCATAAAAGGCCGAAGTCTGCCGGTGTCTGGACTTCCAGGCAGTAGATCACATAATTTGTCCTTCACCTGTTCCTCATAAATAATCTGTTTATCACTCTGCAGGAAAATAGGACTGGGGAGGAGGAAGGATGGTACTTCTTCCAAACTTCAGTTTGTAAATGGTTTAATCCCTTTCACTGGAGCAGAAATTTCCATTGTTTTCTCAGTAAATTCCTAAAATACTGTTATTTCTTCAAGTTGATTTCACTGTCAAAGCTGACTAAAGCTTGCAGATTCTGCTTGTATTACATGCAGAGAATATGAAAATTAATTGTTATAAGCCTAGGTTTCTTCGGCATAGCTGGATGAAGAATTGTTTTCACTTTGTTTTCCTGTAGTAGTTGCTTAAGAAATCAACTTTCTTCCTCTTGAGACTAACAAAAAATACCTAACAGGAAAACAAACAAACAAAAAAACCACCCCAGAAATTAGCATGTTAGATTTAATAATATCTTGGTCAGAAGAGAGAATTGGGATGCCAGATGGAAATAAAAGACTTACAAAAGAAGTGAAAATTTCACTGACATCCTTAAATCTTATTTTGTGCAGGAGGCAAAAACCCACTGCCCTTCAAACTGGCTTGAGTAAAGTGGTGGTTTCTGTCCCCACTTCTATAGTTACATACTTAGTTTTGTGTATGCGTGTGTGTATATATACAGCTAGGCATGCATGCATGTGGATACCTATAGCTATGAACAGTTATAGGGACCAGAAAGAGATGCTTCACCTAGTGTTGTGCATGGAGTCTGTCAGATTGAAGATCTGAACTGTTTGTGGTTGGTTGGGTTTTTTCATTAACATTGTAGATCAGTGCCTTAACTACAAACCCCTCCTTATTCCAATGAAAAAAAAAAAAAAAGAGGTCAAACCGTTTTGGGTTTTTTGTGTTTTACTGTTGGTTTTACTGTTTGGGGTTTTTTATTTGTTTGGTTTGGTTGCTTGTTTTTTTATCCTGCATTACAAATATGTTTCTTGCTCTGTTATTGACCAGTATGTAGCTAGAAACCTGTGATGGCAGCATTCCAAAACAACTTAAATGAAATAAAATTTCCACACTGGGGAGCAGGCTTCTCTCCTAAATCATAGGAAGTTCACAGTGCATAGCTAAACCTATGAGAAGCCTAGCAGGGGAAAAAAAAATAAAATACCGATGGCAAGCCCTGACCTGGCCTGAGGCTTAATTGTGTATGAAACTGTAACATTAACTGTGCTGAATGAAAAAGTCGTTCTTTGGAGAAAGAAGTTTGTTCCCATGATTTGAGAGGCTTTTAGAACTTCAGGAACTTGTATCAATTTTGGAGCCAGGCAAATAATACCTGAAGTCTGAAAATCCAGATGCTAGGTATGGGAGGTTGTGTCATGAGGGTAAATGTCTTCTGGAAAATGACAGGCAGTGTTTATTGGAAATGAACTTATATGGTTAGATGGCTTGCTCTGCAAGTATATGAATTTCTAACAAGTTGTGAAGGATTTCTCATGCTGGCTCATTTGCAGGTTACTTACACGTGTGTACTAATCAGGAAAGACCCTGGACCTGTTACTACATTGTGCTTTTACATAAGCACAGCTGTTTACATTATGTGAAGTTATTCTTTGGGTGTTTATTTGTTTTCAAACATTATGTATTTTTATTCCTAATACATGGTGAAGTACACTGTGGAAAAAAGAACCAAGATTTTCATAGAAAAAATATTCAAAGTACCCAAAGAGGAGTGAGGAAGGGTGTTCCACTTAGAGCAGTTACAGAAAGCTGCTGTTGGAGCTATCGGTAGTGAATGTAATCCTTGATTATTAATAGAAGCAGGGAGGTTGCCTTGCTTGAATCCTGCATTTTGTTTCTGGTGCCCATATTTGATGTGCAACAAAAAATCTAGAACATTCTTCTATGATATGGACCTGAGTTAAATCTCTTCAATGTGTTTCTCAATAAAAAAACCCCAACAAAACAGTAACTTGATCACTGTGCATAACTGCACACTGATAATGGAAGACATTTCAGGTCTGTTTTCACTAGCTAGCAAAAGAAAGAAAATATTCAGTAGCTAGCTATTGGTCTTGAGGCTGTTGCTCAGAATATAAGCAACAAAACTTCTTCTGCAGGCACCTATATCATTGTCTATTCTTAATGCTAAAGTCATATTTTCATCTAGGTTTAATAAATTCTTGGGCTGGGGAAGGGTGGAAGTGATTGAATTAAGCTGACTGGAAGTATCATATAGTTCATATATCATATGAACTATCATATAGTTGCAGCTCTGCATTAAGCCAATAGTAATTGGTGCTTAGGCACTAGAATTTAACCTGGCTTCTCTGTGGATGATGTTGCCAGTTACTCTTGGATGTACTTGCTACTCACATTCTTGTGGACCTGTGCTTGGACATACCAGAAAATGTCATTTCTAGATTCCTGGCTGAGCTCTTGCTCAAGGCAATGTGGAACTCAACAAGGGGTTGGGAAGGAATTTCCCCTGTCACGTTCTGTATCCCTCTGGAATTTAGAGTGTAATCTCCTGCTAAGGTCATTTAAGTGTTTCATAAGTGATTCCATGAAGTTACACTCATCATGAGTTTTCATGGCATCTCAGGCTTCCCTTTCTTGCTATTTTTGTTACCTTGGATATGCACTTACTTTACTTGAGGACTGAAATGCCTTAATTAAGTTTTTTGTATTTGACAGTGGATCTATGTATATCTTTGACTTAAATCCTGTGAAACTGTACAACAATTGGACAGGTCTAGAAGCAAGTTCAATGGTCCTTTAAACGTATGTGTAAACATTTTAAATTATTTTCTTTAGTGATGTCACAACATAAAAAAAAATAAATGAGGGAATTGATAATATTTTAATTATATTGCATTCCTAAAATCTCTTTTGAATGTTCAACCTGTGTCTATAAAGAGAGAGATCCCATACAACACAGTGTGGAAGCATCTTGCCTTCACAGTAGCTATATTACTTTTCTGTCTGTCGGCTTCTGCTGGCCTACAGTGTTTTGCTGTCTCCTTGGTCAGTGTATTTACACATGTGACCTTTTAATTCTTAGCAGCATCTTCTCAAAACAGTGTGTTCCTCCTGTAGTAGTGCAGGGGTAGTCTGGTATCTGCATTGTCCAAAGCAAAGGGGAGGGTGATAAAGGTGTTTGACAGACACACATGATGACTTAGGAGTCCTGCCAGCTCACAAAGCAGCTCTGAGTTGAGTAGCACCCAAGAACTGGTAGTTCTCTCTACTCAACTCTTGTAATCCAGCATCTAGCACTATTGGAGCTGCTCTTGCTTCACTCACATAGATGCCAAGCAATAGGAGACTTATCCAGAACCGTGGCCTATTAATCACCATAGCAAAAAGTGATGGAGACAAAAGCATTTCTTGAAAGCAAGGGAAAAACAAGTATTGTCTTGCTTTTCTTACAAGATATATTATTCGGTGTTGCAGTTAAAAATTCACGTGGAAAGTAAGCCAGGTGCTGTTCTGTGTTACCAGGAAACAACCTTAGTGGTGACACTAGATAGCTCCTGACTCCTTCATACTTCAAGGGACAGCTCTTTTGACAAAGAGCAGCTGATCAAACTTGCTATTGAAATCACACATTACATGTATTTCAGTGAACAGTCATCCCAGTTGTTTTCTGCACCCTTGAGAAACTTGCTCTATTCTGCTGATTGCCAACGTAATGCTGAAAAACAGTAAGTACCTTCTTGGTATTCTCATTTGTTTTTAGAATAAAGTCTTTATCTCTTGCCCAGTAAAAGAAAATTCCTTCTCAGGCTTGAAAGAGCCTGTAGCAATACCTTAAATAGTCTACTGGAAACTTAACTGTAGTGAAAAGCTAGCGCTGAACCAGTGACCTAGTAGAATAATCAAGGAGATACTGCTGCTTTTCTATTGTGTAGAAATAGAACACAGGCCATAGACACTCCACAGTCTTAAAAATCATCCCATGTTTAGTTTTTGTTTTGTTGGGTTTTTTTTTTTTTTAGTGGATGGTGAGTCTTACATTCACATTCCCTCAGATTAGAGTTTAATCTGTTTTAAAACTGATTAATAAAAGCAATTGTTTGGAGTTTTTAATGGATATTGGCAGTGACTACAAAGGTCCAAAGATAAAATAGACTTGTGTGGGTTGGCTGATTTTAAAATATCTTTGCTTGGCAGTCCATCTTACAGATCACTTACCTGCTTACCAGAAGTACTAAATTTAGGAATGTGGTTAATTTGAGATTAATAGCTGTCCATGTGTCACATGCACAGCTTCTAACTACAGGGCAAAACCAAAGAGTACTAGTTGAACTAGAAGAGACTGTGATAAATATAAACTCAGTGGTATGTGGATGCCAAAGATGATGGGTGAATCTTTAGGGTGCAGTTTCATGTTTCACTTAATACAGTCTAGGTGTGTGATGTTGCTGAAAGGGGCTTGCTCTGCTGCTCATTCATGCTTCCCTCTGCTCTTTGCACCAGATCACAAGCCAGTTAAAGTTTCATTTTGCTACAATGCTTTTGCAGCTGAATCAGCAGGTCTGTCCGTGATGGACTGTACAGCAACTTGATCAACAGAGTCAGTACACGGAAGGTGGTGGGGTAGATGTGTGGTGTATCCTAGAGGTAATAATCAACTGTTGGGCTGACTGACCATGCATCTGTGATGTATTTCTGTATTTACCACAAGTCTGGAGGGAACAATCTGTTCACATACATCTGAACTGTGGCATTTCTGCATGACCAGTTTAGAGGGCAGAGATGGCTGCAGTAGTTATCAGACAGCTGCCCGGCCTTCCCATTTGCTGTGAGTCACCATCCATGAGTGAGGCAGCAGAAGGGAACAAATACCCTTGTGGAGCAGTGGATGAGGCCAAGCCTGCAGTGAATTGTCAGTCTGTGTCCTGAAGCAGGTGAGGTGTGCATTATGTCCTGACTTGCCAGCAACACACACGGGCAGTAGCTAGCAGTTGTGAGCGATGACAGCTGTAGAATTCTTATTCTTTCACAAAATCCTGAAGTGTGTGAATGTCAAGGTTCTGATTTCACTTTTTTTTTAATACAGGTGTTATTCCTATATAAACACTGAAGCTAAAGCCAGGCTTTTAGTCTTAAATCCATTGGTACTAGTTTCATGGGTACGTATTTGGGGAAGGTTGTCTGTTGAAATGACAATGTTCAAACGAGATCATTGTCCACTTTAATAAAGTGGAGAAGTAACATGGATGCAGACTCCTTGAAGATAGTCACCCGCTTCAGACAGATAAGAAATTCCAGAAGTTATAATAATTAACAAAAAATGTTGTCTGACCTCTTAAGAAGGTCTCTTTCCCTCATTACATGAGAGAGGTACAAAAGCTATTGTTATTAATTATGCTGTTTGTTATAAGTCATTTAGTGAAGCTGTCACCCTGACACTTCTTTCTTGAACAGCATGAACTGTTCCTCTCTGCAGTGTACAGACTCTGATAGTTATATCTTTCTGTGTCTCTCTGTCACCAGTAAAGAACTGGTGTGCATTTTCATCCTTGCAGAGGAAAAGATTTACTTCTGTGTCCTGTGAGGGAGATGCAGAACTTTGCTTGTTGTAAGGATCTGCATGTTGGTGTGGACAAAGTCTTAGTGAGTTGGGTGGGAATTTCTGAGAGGATTAATTCTGAGTACATCTGGGTAGTACACCCCACATGATGGATCCCCTAGAGAGATTTGCATTTCTGTTAGCATGTGTGCACTAGGTTAAGACTTAAAATTTACTCTGATTTTTATTCGGGGAAGGGAGGTGGAATCCAGATGAAACATAACAATAGATTTAGTTATCTTCCTGATATTTTGGCCTGACCCTAAGAAAAGCACCCTGTTATTGTGGGTCGGTTTTCCCATTTAAAAAAAAAAAATACAATAATAAAAATAACAATAATAATTTAAAAAGCACCCTCAAAACAAACAAACAACAACAAAACAAACAAAAAGCCCCAACAAACCAACTAAAACCCACAAATAAACAAAAAAACCCCGAACAACTATTTCCTTACACTTTGCTGTTGAGACTTTCAAAATTCATTGGTCCTATGGAAATACAAAATACTGTGCTGTTTTGAGGGTGGGTTTGTTTGTTTGGTTTTTTTTAATAGGAAAAAGGAGGTCCCAACCCATGACTACTAAGTGTGTTGCAATACCTGCAGCAGTTCACCTTAGCAAGATAACAAAAACCAGTGCAGAACTTGCCTGGCAGCAATGCTTTTGAGAAAAAAAAACAAAGCAAAACCAAAAGTCATGCCAATCAATCCATCTTTAACCCCCTGTTTTTTAGTTTAGTCTTAATGAAAGCCTTTCCTAACAAAATAGTGTTGTAGATCAGATATTCGTGGTTAGGTCTGTCCTTTAATGATATGAGTGTACTTAATGGCAGATGGGAATGTCGGTGATTCACCAAATATATTTATGTATATATGTAAACATTACCTTGCCAGAAAAAAACAGCTTAGCAAGGGGGATATGGTAACTTAAAATTTGTTTTCAGTGAAGCCCATTCTGTAGTATAAACATATTGACAAGACAGATGGTAGAGCCCTCTGCAATGCCTGCCTAATCACCTGAAATGTGCCTTTCTGCTTCTCTGGGGCTTTGTGTCTTCTGGGCACTGCCCTTATAGTCATAGCTAATAACACCATTTACAGGCTAATAATCTACTACCAAGTCAGCCACTGTTTACCTATGATGCAAAGTCATTTTTCTGATTCATGAGCTCTCACCTATGACTGACCACCTATCTTCTGCTGGTAGTGATGAGAAGTCTATTTGATATGAAAAGCTGCTGGGAGCTTGACACTCTCTTCCTGCTGTAAATCTTAGACTGCTTCCAGCAGCTCCAAGGCAGCCGAGGGAGAAGTTGGCATTGGCCACATCAAATACTTGGCTATGCAATCTGAATAAATTTTTTAAATGCCACTTTAAATCTCTTAAGCTTTTACTTTCAGCTGCTTCTCCACAACCATGATAGCCATAAATCAGCTTTTGCAGTACCTTAATTCTTTATTTTTATTTGTTAGTACTTGACTTTGGGAACTGTGTCTTAAAAAAAAAAGCAAACAAAACAAACAAAAAAAACCCCAAAACCAAAAAAACCAAACACCCACCAAGAATCAGACTTTCAGTAAAATCTGTCCTTCTGACAATATCCTTAGACAATTCAGTTAGCTTTGATTTGGCCTTCAAAGGCCCAGTCCTGATTTAGCCATGTGAGGAGTAAAAGGACAGCAAAATAGGAACTTGGTAGAAGTTTTACAAGCCAAGTGTCATCTGCTCAAACCTGTAGAAAATGAAGTGTGGGTGGGAGGTGGTGAGCACTTGTATGAGACTTGAAAGCTGACAAAAATTGATTGCAAGTTAGCAATTTAAAAATATATCACTGTAATTATCACCTCTTTTATTTCATCATCTCAGCCTTTTGGAAGAAGAAAAACAAGACCCTCTGATTGTGCTCATAGAAATGATTACAACTAATATTACACATTCAGTAAACTAGTTTTGAAATACTGAGATCATGGAGAATAAAAATGTAACTCATTTTGTCCTTTACCTTCAAGGAAAGACTGACCAGTTTTCTAAAGAAGCTTTAGAGCCTGGCTTAGTCATAGCAGTCACACCGTTTGAGCACTGATTCATTTGTACCTGTTCTCAGTACTAGTTACGGTGTTGGCAATGAAAAATTGACAGCTGAAATTATAGAACTGAGATGGAAAGGACCTTGTCCAGCAAGAGAGCAGCAGTCTCCAGCTGTGCTGCCCAAGACCTAACTTGTTTGCCAGTGATTTGGTTACTCGACAGTCTAAGTGGATTCACAGGAATTGAATTTCTAAGCAGTGTAAACAAAAGTTTCCATCAATGTAGGACAAATCCTATTAATGCTGAAGTAGGGTTGACATGGTGTACATGATCTCTGCTATAGTTCTGTATCAGACTTCTGTTAAAACAAGGTACATAATTCATGCTTAGCAGAGGCAGTCAAGACCATGACTCATTTGTGCCACTCTAAAATATTAAAACTTCCAAGCCACTTCAATTACAAGCCTGGCAAGGCATACAACCTGATACAGTGAAATATTTACCTGTGTTATTCAGGCAATGGCAAAGACTCCAGTCATTGCAAAGAATGCTGCCTATGATGAATGGCATTATTTAAATTGTTTCTTTAATTATCTTGACTAGCTAGGAGTAGAAGGAGCTACAGCTGAGTGGGCATTCCATGTACTAAATTATGTTGGAAGTACATGAAAGCTTTGTACATCTTTGTGAAAGTCGTTAGTCATTAAACTCTTTGTACATGTGTAAGCTACTGCTTCTCTGAAGAGGGGTGGAAGATAAGAGAAAAGGGGTAAATTTATATTTTCATAACAGCAAAATTTAAAGATTTTTAAAATAATTTGAAAAGGATCTTGAGACAGTTGAGTTTCTAGGGAGGAAGAGAAGGTAACAGTGCATTTAATAACACTCAAAACAGCATATGTTAAGTAGTGAAGCTACTGATTAAAGACTAATTTAAGTGTACTAGATGATGAAGTCTAATGTAACAGTTCAGAATGAGGAATAAAAAACAGAACTATTGAAGTAATGTCTCTAGTTAAGGCTCAGGACAATCCCACAGGAAACACCAAGCAGCATTAGCCCATCTTCCCCCCTCCCTCCCAGGAGATAGTAAAAAGGGGAATAAGGAAAAAAGAAAAATTACTTGCCCAAGGTTGGAATTTCAGACTATAACAAATTTTATGAATAACAGGAGAAAAACAGAAAAAGCAACATCAAAGGCAGAAGGATACAGAACTTCATACTGTACCCCCTCTGGGATGGCGATGGATTGTGCGGCATGCATGGAGTCAGGCCCAGCCCTGCTGAGATGCCCTTTCCAGAGCCTGGGAAGGAAGAGACCCCCCTAAATTTCCAGTCTCCTTGTTATATTGAGTGGGGCAGGGGAAGGTATAACAGCTGCCCTCTGACTTCTCAGGGTCCTCAGGTTACCACCTCTACCCCCCCACACTCAGTCTGTTCACCCTTAAACCACAAGTGTGTGCTTCAGCTCTTAGAAGCAATAATATTCAATGAATACAAAACAAACATCAGGCCTATGACAGAATACTCATAATGTGGCTTGCAAAGAGCATTAGCTGTGCTAGGGAGGCACCCTGGAGAGAGGATCCAGAATGTCCTTTGGTAGAATAGCTTCAATGAAGGGAAAAAAAATGACATTTTTATATATTTATGAAGTACTAAAACTAGAATCTTGTTCATAAGCATCCTTTCTAATCTATCTGGTAGCAACAGCTGGAATTTACATGCTCCTGTGCTTGGGTTTTTTTATGACCAATAGCACTGTATCACAAGTTTGAAATTTTATTTTTTGCATTTATTTAGGTAGCTCCCTCGAACACTGTTTGCAGGCAACAGCTCTGCTTGGGAGTGGACTTAACCTGGTGGAACTGAACACATGGAAATGGTGCTGTAGGTGAAACTGTAGACTGGACTGAAAAATCTGAGTATTCCAGCTTGTGTTTCCCTGCATAATGAAGTCACTGACTGATGAGTATGAACAGATTCATGTAAAAGCCTTCTCCGGTGTGTGTATATATAATACCCAGGTTTACATGAGCAGTTTTTAATCATTAATTTGCATTGTTTATCTTGCATGATGAAAGGATATAAATGAATGTATATTGTTATGACCTTTCTAGAAACCCTTCTGGATTTTAATAACGGTTCAGCTGAAATTTGGTGTGAACCAGATCAGCTGTTACAGGCTTGGTAGGATCCCAGCAATATAGCTAACAGGAGGAAGAGCTTTGTGAACAAGGGCACAGAGAGCTAGAAAGAAATGGTTAATTAAGTAGAGATTCTACCGAAAAGCGGTGGTAATAATTGAAAAATACAAGCTTTCAACTAAAATAGCAAATATATAGTTTTTTTTTTCTATTGCACTCAACACTTTTCTATCAGAACAGAATATTAATCAGTTGTATTCTGTAAGGGTATTTCATTTGTCATCTGTTTTTAAAGATAGTGACCGGTGACTGTGAGGTTTTGGCAGCTGCTGATCTCTGGGCTACATAATGGCAGGACTCAAATTGCAAGTCAATGTTTTTGTTTTGATCATGAAGTCAAGTAGTGGTGTTTCCTAAGGCCTCTCTAAATACTGGTGAAGAATGACTGCTTCTGGGTGTGTGTTAATTAGTGATTTGCAAATCTTCTTGACTTCCTGCAATGGTATAGGCTTCTCCGGGGTGTATTATGTAGTATACTTGAGCAATCTTACATTTAAGCAATCTTAGTGTTTACTCAATTTTTTTTCCCTACAATCTATTGCTCACATTTTGCTCAGAAAATTTAGTGGCCAGGAGCAGAAGTTAAGGTTGTTAGCTGGATAACGTATAGCAGAGATTTAAGTGTGTTTCCTCACCTAGAATGTGAGCCTTTCTGCTGTAGACTGGGACACACATAATACTTGCAGTCCTAGGTGCTGCCTCTGCCATCTATGAGAGTAGAGCCCAAGGAATGTTTTTGTGGCCTCATCTAATGACTGCTGTTGGTTTGGGTTTTTTGGGTTGGTTGTTTTGTTTTTAATGTCTATCCCACCCTTAGGGGAGAGATGATCAATATTTAAGGTATGTAATAACTCTTATACTACCTCCACTTGGAGACAGAAGTTACCACAATAAGAGTGTGTGTTGTAGGTTGTGGAATGTGCAATATAATTTGCATATGCCAAATTAGTGGCCTCCACCCGAGTTTGAGACAGCAATAGCTGATGAAGGACTAGGTGTCTCTGCTTAACACTCCTCCCTGCCTTCAGGAAAAGAAACAGATTACAGCTGGGCATGGTAGAGCCTCCTGCAGATTCCTGTGTCCAAGACATTGCCCTAACTAGGGTTACTCCCTACTAGTCTGTTAGCTGGTAATCTCAGGAACTAAAATAGGAATTAAAGAACATAGTATGTTCTGTTTCTTCACCACTCAAGTTTGAGAATACACATGCTGTAACAAATACAATTTGGTTTTCAACTGCTAGATTTTATTTTTGTGGTTATCTTTATTAGCTTTGTTTTAATTAGGGTCTAACTTCTGTCATCACTGAGTATTAACAATAGAAAAGAGGCTGTTAGGATGGTTTTGTGAGGCAAGAATCCCCTCGAATACTCAGGTACACAGAAAAGAACATTGAATAGTATGTTAAACACCTAAGTCTAGGTTCTGCTCTATCTAGCTGTTTCTCCTGCATCTTACTGGTTTGATCCTTACTTACAGTTTGCATTTTTACAAGATGCACTATATGACAAGATAACTTTTTCCTTTCTTTTTTTCATATGCTTGCTCTGGTTGGAACTTTCTGCTCCTCTGTAATTTTTTTTTTTTTTTTTTGGCTTAAAAAGCTTGAATTAATGTCTTCTCTTTAGACAGATTCTGGCATTTAGAAATGCTATCTAAAAGACATGCAATTAAATCTTGACCTCAATTTTAGTCAGTCCAAAGTTCTCACAGCTCAGTGTGATAAGAAGTCATGGTTCTATGATACTGAATTTGCTGTGATGTAGCTTCTTACCACTTGGCATTAACACTCATCTTACTTGGTATTTTTTTCAGAATCTCAGCACAGGCTGTTTCCTCTTCACCCCTCAATTTAATTTTAATGACTTTAACTGCTGTCTGTCAGTCTTGACAATTATTAGTGGAATGAAGCAGAAAGACCCAAGTTATATCAATGATAAATGGATTCTGGTTAATCTCACAACTTCATTTTAATTACCATTTTTTAAACTGTCAAATCTGGGGATGCATCCCTATCTTCATGGTGAGTGTTCTGGGGCAGGTACAGGTACTGCTGCAGGTACTATGTCCTGCTCAAATAAGCTCCCAAACTAGGTCATGCTCTTCTGCCTCCTCCTGTTTTGTGCTTTTTTGGCCCTAAACTCCATTTGAACCCTTGGGGCTATAGAGGTGGAAGCTGGCATCTCCGTGAAACTGCTGCATTTAAGACCGTCTGAAGCACTAGGCATAAAACACAGGTAGGCTGGATCAGCCAGAGCCTGGGCCAAGTGGGTGTATGTGTGTCCAAAGGAGTTCAGTGAAACGGGGCCTACTGAGGGCAGAGGATTTGTATATTGGAGGGGAAAAGTGATAAGAGTTTAGCAGGTATCTGAAAGGGTTGGATTTCTTTTCCTCTTTTCATCACTCCTGTGTAGTAAAGGGAGTTTCTGTTGTGGTTTTCTGGTTTTTTTTGGTTGTTTTTTTTTTTTTTTTTCTAAAGACACAGTAGGTTAATAAATCTAAACAGAAGTAGCATTACAGTTTTACATTTTGATCATTTTGGAACCTTAGGTTTTTTTCCCTCTGCTTTTTTTGTTATGAGGCTTAGGCTAAGCAAATGAAGCTATGTAATCCCTCGTGGTCTTGGCTGGATTCATCCATGCTATTAGGATTGCTTTTCTTAGCCACAGTTAACAATGGTGTAATGGCTTTGATAACATTTTATTAAGTTGAAATGCATCGATAGCAATAATGATAAACAATTGTGGTATTTTTAGGAAGAACAATTTCCAGCACTTACTGCACATGCCAATTTGCAGAGCATTTGGGCATTGCTTGACTCTGTGGCATAAAAATATGGAGCATTTGTCCTTTATAAATATATCTGTGGCACAGACCAAAGCTAACAGTAGCTTTAAATGAACATTTCCCAAGGAAATTATTAATTGCTGTTAACAGTGGACAACAGCATTGTACTACATTCAGCAGAGAGGCGGGACTATTTTTTCAGCCACAAAACAAGCAGGTAGTGAGACTGCAGATGTGGGTGAATGTAGCTTAAATGCAAAATACAATGTGACTTCTCCTTTTGGATTTCCCAGCGTTCAGTATCTATTCAGTCAGCTTCAGCTTGTGCAAAAACTGCGTAACTGGCTTGCAGCATGGACGCGTGCATCGTTACCTTCTTTTCGTAACCAAATTAAACATAGTCTTGAGGAAGCTAAGCAAGAGAGTTGCAAAGCTGTGTGTGGCATCATAAGACAAGGAGGTTGCGTGTTGTGCTAAACTGGGGGAGGGCAGACTAGGCGTTTTTCTTTTATAGACCTCAATCCTGATCAAACTTCAGCTGACAGTATTTATTTTACAATATCTACTTCCTAGAAATGTTTAGAGGACCTTGGATCAGGGCTGATTAGTCTGTCACCATTTCTTCAGTCAGCTCAAATAGGATGGATCTTTGCACTTTGAACAGTGCTGTTTAAAGTCTCTGGAATTCAGCACGTGGACAGACAGACTTCCCCACAAAGGCAGCTGTTGTTGTTACACTGGACTCTTTACTTTCTTTTCAACTAGAAAAAACACCACTTTTCTGAAACATCAATATTAATTTTAGCTTGTTAAGTTACAGAATCCAACAAGCATAAGGACAAAGCAGTCCAAATATCCCTTAAATCTCTGTGAATAGCTTGTTATAAAATTAAAGTGTGAGACTCGATAACAGCAGTAAGTATTTATTTAGTTCTTTTGTATTTGCAGTTTGAACTCCAAACACTGACTGGATGTTTGATCAACATCCATCCAAGAGTTTACCAAGGAAACCCAAGGCAGTTACTCTGGTGGATGTGGACTTGAAATGAACTTGAACGATTTTGAATAAAATAGGAGCTTCATCTGCTGACTCACTTCACAGCATGGGATCTTTATGACGAGGAACATGCCGTGTAGCGTTTAATTTGCCAGTACAGATGGAGAAAAATCAGTGCAGACAAGTCCCTGTATTTACCTCATTCTCTTCTTTAAATGACAAATTGTAGAACAGCATGATAGCTAGAAAATGTTATGATTCCCATCCGCCTAAAGACAGGTTGGCTTCATCTTTATACCATGCTTCTGCATGCAGACTTTATAGGCTTACAAAAATCTTGCAGAGAGCAAGCTTGTATATCATCAGCATATCATCATTGCCTGCAGTAATATAATTCTGTAGATATGATTGAACTAAATCAGTGCCATGGATAAAAGAACCCAGACAAGCCCAAGACAAACCAAAAACAAACTCTCATCTTAAACTTACCTTGGTGAGAGTAGCATCAGTGGGTGAAAAACACCTATGTAACTGAGATGAGAACCCAAGCTTTGTTGTGCTCTACATAAGATGCCCATTGACACACTCAGTATGGCAGAAACACATTGCATACAGTAACAAATGAAAGTGTTGTTGCTGACCATCTGGTTCCATTGCAGTGTATCCGTTATCCATCTTTAATAAGCAGTCTCTGTCAAAGTCTTCAGTTTAGTTTTAATGAGAAACTAAACACCTCAAAACATCTGAATTATTCAGCTCATAGTTACAGGCATTGATATGGGAAAAATTAGTACAGTATAAAATGACATTATAATAACAGGAACGACAGGTTTTTGCCTGTCAGGAGATGTATATATTAGATGTATATGTACTGCAGTATTGAAGGTCATATCAAAATGTATCATTTGTTGGAAAAAAAAAAAGTCACAAATCGAAGACTCGAGGCATTGTCCCGCTACGGTTAATACTAAGTTCTTGCTTATCTTACACCCTTATGAAAAATGTAGCCAGAAAAGGGAACTTCATGTTAACTTCTGCATCTTTAAGAAAACTGAAATATCTTTTGAACGGTTTATCTGTTTAAAACCTAACTTTTTTTTTTTTGAGAGTTAACCTTTCCATTGTTGAAGGTGATACTGATCTTGACAACTGTGAAATACATTACAAGTAACCTTACGAGATGTGCATATGAGTTACAGAACATCTGCAACAAGGGGGCTTATATTCCTGGTATGCTAGACCAAAAGTAACCAAAACCAGTTATGAAGGTTGTGTATGCATGTTATGTAAAACAGATTGAGATGGAAAATCCGAGAGTGGCATTGCTGTAAAGGCTGACAAGCTGCTCCTAAGTGGAAAATGATGAAATTTGCATATACCTGGTAGAAGACAAGGAGAGATGGTTACATCTGCCTCACCTTCTGCTAGTCTTGACTAACTGGCAGACTGTTCAAATGTGGTATTTTCACATTTCTTTCAAATGGTGAAGGTCAAGCACAACGATGAGTGTCCTGTTCTTATCTGTCTCCAAAGTTCCTTGCTTTGGTCTTGCTATGCTGTAGAAAGAGCAAGTACATTCAGACATGGATCTACTCAGATTCTTTTGGGAGATCGTCAGCCTTGACTGAAGCTTAATATGACTTCTCTGCCTCTGTAGCTGATACTTAGTCTCTTTAGATTCTTTTTGGTGAAAGTAGTACAGATACTGGTTATCACACTGCTTTTGTGCTACAAAGGAAATAAATGTGTCCAAAAATAGTTGAAAACAAACCCTTGACAAATTATATCAGAGTACTTCCAAATTATAGAATATAATCTCCACTTTGAAAACTTCATAAACTATCACTTTATATGTATTGGTACCCAGCAAATCTATTTTGACACTGCCTTGGCCTCAACCACTGGAAAACAGTAAGAAAATAAGATCAATTAGAAGTAGCTATCAAATGGGATAAAAATACATTCCCACAGAGCACCCAACTATGCTGGCCAGTTAAATTGAACAGCAGTAATCCAACGGATGAGCTCAATCTGAAGTGCAGAGCAGGGAGGATGCAATACATGTTCTTGAGACTTCTTGCTGTATAAAGGTCCTTTTTGCTGCAGACTTACAAGACAGAGTGATGGGACCATAGCCAGACCCAGCATTAGATTTGAGTGGTCATCTGTCTTCCCCAGTAGCACACTTGATAATGTCGACTTGTATTGATTTAGTGTAGCTGTGTCTTCCATGTCATATGATCTCCTTGGCTATGACTTGGCTTGCTCATCCCAGAAGCCATATGTCAAATTTTGATTTGTCAGACAGATTTTCACATGTTGCACTGGTGTGGAATGTGAGGGGATGTTTCCTCACTGGAGCTAGAGTTTGTTCTTCTGTCCATATCTGTCTATATGAAATTTCCTAGAGCAAAATTACAAGTGCAGTAATACCTGGTTAGACTTACAAAAACTTTGGAAATAAATATTAACACAAAGGACTATTTAAAAATTCAACTTGCATAATATTTAATGATTTCTGATGAAAAAAACCATGGATTTGGAGTCAAACAACATGATACTGCTGCTTCTATGCTATTTTTATTTACTCAGAAGAAACAACTTCTGTTTCTTTAGTCTCTCTTACCCTAGCAATAACTCTTTATTTCTGTGTTTATATAGAGTGTTTGTTTAAAAGCCAATCTGCCACCTTCTCCCAGGAAAAAAAAAAAGGTTCTAAAACAACTAAGGGCCTTACCTTGGCATCCTGCAGTCTTTTTAGAGCTAACACTGTCTGAGGTCTGATGTAAATTCAAGCTAGTAGGGGGGGAGCATATGTCTATCATAAGCCTGAAATTTTTGGTCAAGCTTGTGACATATTTTCTCTGAGGCCTATAATTTTTTAATGCGGAAAAAAAGTAGGCTTTTATCCAAGAGCTTAAAACATTAGAGAAAATGAGCAAAAATGACAACTGTATGCTGGAAACATAGGAACTAGCAAGGCTGGCTTGTCTGCAGCTGGCTGATCTTGGTGAGGGAAACTGAAAGTGGGATCGGGGAGGGGGGGCAAGGGAAGAGAGCTTGTTAGGGAGCTGAGCCTTCTGTCAGGTCAGTTAAAGCCTTTTTACATAAATACAGGAAAGTAACAAGTGTTAAAGTCAATACTACAATTTACTTCCTTTTTAACAGCTCCCTCATGTTCCCCTGAAGTGTCCTTAAAATAATTAAGATGCAAATAAAAGCATCTTTGACTGAAAGATCAAATAGTCTGATAACATTTACTTCCCTGAGAAAAATCAGAAAGGAAAAATGGTTGGGGTTTTGCATTTTGTGTGTGATAAATGGATATGAGTCTTCAAAAGGAACTCGTCTATCTAAAAGATTACTGAAACTTCAGTTTTTGAAAATGTGGTCCTCTGTTGGATTACTAAGGGAAAGGATGTAAGAACAGCTTGCCACTGGAGATCAAGGGACTTCAACAAGCATGTTTCCTCTGTTCCTCCAGAGGTACAGCTGGTAGAGGTGGAGTGACTGATACTGTCCTTTAAAATGAAGAATTTACTTGGTGAATAGAAGTGGTTTTGGCCTCGTACAGAGGACATTATGAAAGCTACTGTTACAGAATATTTATAAGGTTGAAACAATTTTCTTAACAACGGTTAATGTTTTGGAGACAGCAATGCAAAAATACTTCACACCATGGCTATCTGACACACTGTAAAGCAGCTCAGAATTGGAGGTTAAAATTTAATTCTTAATTCTCTTTTTTTTTAAGAGGGCCCCCAACTTCCTTTCTTCCCCCCCCCNNNNCCCCCTTACCAGTTCTTTTTCCTTCTTTCTTTATTGCACCCTATAGAAACCATAGTTAAGTTCTTCTTGGTGCTTCTTTAAACTGTTATTTTTCCAAATCTAATGCTAACAACTTAATTCACTTGAGATGCTTTCTGGAGTTATGCTCCCTTGTGTATATGCCCTACTTCCTGTTATGCATCTTCACCCATCTTTGTAGCTCCTCATGGGAGTTTTGTCTACTTTCAGCTTTTCTGTCATGTTATTTTTTAATTGAGATTCAATACAATTTCGCAAGTAGCTACACTTGCTCAAGTAGCTCTTTGTGAGAGGTTGGAAATGCTAGTTGTTTTCTGCTCTGCAAAAGTTTTGAGATTTCCCAGGCTATTTTCTTGTCCTTGCATTCTATATGACAGGCCTTTGTGATTTTTTTAAAGACAATTTTGGTTTTAGTGTCATCAGCATGTGAGCGCATACTCCTAAGCCTTTTTCTTCAACCATATGGCATCTGTGACTTCAGTTTGCTACAAGGAAAGCAAGCAGAGAAAACTGATTGAATCTGGTTGGGACAAATGAATAGCTTTTTATTTCCCAATCTTTGACCCAGACAGAAGTTCAAAAGCATTCCAAAACTTGCTGTTTCTGGACACCAGAACAAATCTTTCAGCTGGCTCAGTGTTTACAGCTTTGAACC
The DNA here is from genome assembly GCA_013399075.1 of Chloroceryle aenea. NCBI lineage: Eukaryota > Metazoa > Chordata > Aves > Coraciiformes > Cerylidae > Chloroceryle > Chloroceryle aenea. The sequence goes on along the minus strand of VWZY01012832.1, from coordinate 102,051 downwards.
TGGATTTCATTATGGCTATCCATGCCTCTGTGGCTCGTGGACTACTAGAATGTCTGCAATGCATTCCCTCCTCACAGCTACGCTTGCAGGCAGCCCTAATGCTACAGCAAAGTTGGAATGCAAATATGTGCCATTGAACAGTAGCATTTGAGAATGACAGTGGCTAATCACTCCTTGAAGCATACCCAGAGACGGAAATGTTATCTTCTTCAAAAGTCTCTCAAGGAGGAGTTTGACTACAACCTGTCTTGAATCTTGCAGCCAGATACAGTGATCAAATCCAGCCTGTGTGAATGAAGAATCTTCCAGACTGTGAAGCTCCCTGTGCAGTAAGCTATATGCTGTTTAGGATCTCTTATTAAAGTAACAGAATGTAACAGGTGTTTGTTTACTACTTCATAAGATGCCCCACCTCAGTAATAAGGTGCTTTTGCTTCTTATAGCCCAGAATAAGCCTTAAGTTTCTTTTCCTGTATTTTTGGTCTTAGCTGGTTGGGTTTTTTTCTGGAGGTGAGTGGGAGACTACTCCAATATTTAATTATCTGCTCCAGCAATCCTCGACATAAGTTAATCACGTAATTACCAATGTTAATATCTGTATCTACCAGTTAATAAGCACATGAAAATGTGGTTTTACCATGATCAGTAGTGACATCCCTGTTTGTATTTCCATGAGATTATAAAGACCTAGTTACAGGGGGGTATTCAGTACAAAAATATGTAAACCTTAGAGAAATAGTGTAAAAAGCCACAAAATTTTTTGTTTATATTACTATTTTGACTTCTTTCCATGGTAAAATGACAAAGCTCTATGTAATGAAAGCTCAGAGATTCTAAGGAATTGCTTCCAGAAATGAGTTTAAAAAAAAACAACCCAAGCACAAAACAAAAAAAAAACTCACGAAACTCATGACTTTCAGTGTTAGCAGATGGAAAAAAATCTATTGCTGAGTTGTTTCTTTCTGTTTACAGTAATGGTGTGTATATATACACACGTATGTGTTACTTCATAGTAGAAAGAATTCTTCAGAGGCTCAGACTGTATAATAGACAGCAGGCTTCTCAAGATCCATAAGGGGTATTTCACTGAACACACTTGTGAGGAGTTGGGTTGTCCATGTGAAGGCCAGGAAATGAGGAATAGGGGTGTGTCTCTGCTACTGGCTCATTCAGCAAAATGCTAAACCACAGCTTCCTAAGTTTTAAGGCAGTGACTCTGACAAAGAATGCTTTGTATGTCTGCTTCCCACGTGCAATTCCTTTCTGCAATATAAATTGCCTAATTCATTAGTTGTCTAATGTAATTTCTGCAGTCCCTCATTTTTATCCATCGGATTTGAGTTTTATTCCAAATTGTACAGTCTGACTACAATTATCAAGATACCAAGCTTTATAAAAATTAATTGTAATTCATGCTTTTTATCTTAGAATAATATATAAACAAGGCCTCATTTTGCTGTTGGGATGTAAAAAACCAAAATGTAACTTTAGTTACATCCTAAAAATTGTTCTATTTCTACCTGAGGATTTTGGAACAAAATTCTTCTGAATAAGTTCAGGTGTATGCCCAGAGTTGTTTGCATGAGATAGAGGAAGAAAAAACAACCAACCAAACAAACCACACAACCCACGTCTTACTGAAGCTGGTAACACTAGAGAAGAGCTCAAGCTGACTCCATAGTGATTACTGAATGCAACTGTCAGATGTAACCTAGTAATAAAAATAACATAGAAAAACAGACTTGGAAACACTTACGCAAGATGTGTTCTTTTTGTCAAGAAGGTCAGGAGTTTTGTTTTGCTCAAATAGAATGTGATGGCATTATTTGGTTGTTTATGTTTTTAAATTCTCAAATGAAATTTATCTGTGATAACTTTATTTTATTCCCGGAAGGGAGGTTGGGATTTAATTTTGATGGTACAGTCATCATTCAAGCCTTATTGTCTAGGAAACAGTGGACTAGCTTTTTATGCATGGTATGGTTTGTATGTGAAAGTGGTATGTATTTCAGTCTATTACAATTTGAAAATTTTTGTGCATTCTTCCGTGCAAAAGTCCTTCTAAACACCTCCTTCTTAAGGTGTAGTTTTTTGGGGTTTTGTTAATTTATTTCTTAGGAACAGAGAGTTAAAATCACTTGCAAAAGCCATTCTGCTCAGTGTACATATTATAGTAGTTGAACTAGGCTGAGGAAACTGGGTCCAGTCCGTCCAGGGAGGGTTGAAGGCAGTCACACAGTGCTCTTCCAAGACATGTACAGAGGTTACAGAGAAGATGGGAGCAGGCTTGTGCCTGACAGGCACAGCGAACCGATGAGAGGCAGCAGTCCTGCAGTGCCACAAGAAATGATGAACTTATAGAGAAGGCAGAAATTCCTCACCCTGGAGCACTTTTGTGAGGGTGCAGGTGGTTTAGAGGGGGCTGTGAAGTGCCCGCTTTGGCTCCCTCTGTGTCAAGTTCAGTGTAGATTGCAGACGTCTGCAGGGGGTTTATGGACGTTGAAGATGGGGTAGCTGCAGAGGAGGGACGACTAAAAAGGGAAAAAGCTGACAAAGTCGATCTGTAGCTGATCCCGTGTGAAAGGGACTTACTACTTCAGGGACAGAACAAAACATCTTGCTGCTGTCCGGGCCAAAAGGGTCTTTCTGGTGATGCTGAAGGGACCCGTGATAACGTTCCCCATTTCCCCGGTTACTCAACTTTAACCAAACAAGCTGCGAAGACTGATTAAAGCAGCAAGTCACCGAGGTGGAGCACGGGGCTGGGCCGATCTGCTCCGCGGCCGTTCCCAGCTCGCCCCACCGGGCTCCGGGACGCGAG
>VWZY01012832.1:68457-98926 GCA_013399075.1 Chloroceryle aenea | reverse complement strand
GTCCCCTTCAGGGCAGCCGAGGGTTGGGGATCGCCGGAGCCCGCTGAGGGGAAGTGAGGGGAAACGGCCCCCGCTGCGGCGTCGGGTGGAGGGTCTCGCCGCTTCCTTCGTGCCCCCTGGAGCGGGAGTAGCCGCCTTCCCCGGCGACTAACGGTGGAGACAGGGGCGGGCAGCTGGTCGGAGCGGGCTGGGTCTCGGACCGGCGTCTTCGCCTCGCCTTGCCCCGCTCGGAAAGCGCTACCTGTGCCTTGTTTTTCCTCTTCCCACAGGACGGTCCCGAGCCCTCCGCTGTGAAGAGAATGGCCGTGACTCTAGAGCAGGCCCGGCGGGTGGGCTATACCTGTCTGAAAGCACTCCTCAGGTTCGCTTTTATGGTCGCCAACAACCTGGTTGCTATTCCGTCCTACGTTTTGTATTTAATTATGCTGCAGCCTCTCCGAGTGTTGGATAGTAAAAGCTTCTGGTATATCGAAGGAGTATTATTTAAGTGGCTTTTAGCTATGGTCGCTTCCTGGGGCTGGTGGGCAGGATATACAGGTAAGAATGTCTTATTAATTTAAAAGTTATAAAAATTTAAAAAGTGTTAAAATGCAGATGTTCTAGTATGAGCATGTGTAGGGAACTATCTAACTATAGTAGATATGTGGGATGTTTTTCTTTCAGTATTTTTTTTAACACAGATGCACTGTATTTCTGGGTTGAGATGCTGAGTGTACTGAAACTTTTTTTTTTTTGTAATCATAGGTGCAAACTTATATGTTAAGTAAGAGCTTTTGAATCAGTATTTTGTCTTGGCATAATCAGAAATGTGCTTTTTCCTAAATATCATGATCACTTTGGTTTAGTGTTATATGAAAAAGGTACAGCTGCTCAAACGGGAGTTAATTTGTACTATGCATGTAGCTGATAGAGACAAACTTTTGTTTTCTTAAGTCTGTGCGTCTCTAAATTGTCTCTACTTAAAACTATCAGGGCACAAGGCTAAGAAGTTTGACAAGAAGCTGAAGTCAGAAGAGTAGGTCTTCTATTCCTTGCAACAGTGACTGTCTTTTCTGCTGCTTCAGAATGGAGGAAAAAAAGAGGGAACCTCTTTGAAAGCAATACTGATGTGCAGTGTTTCTTGACTGTATGGCCCTTCATTTACTGGTAGCAGAGCTAATTACGGAATCTGTAGGGTTTTTCTCCTCTGCATGCTTGCTCTGCAGTTATTACTGAGCTTATTTTTGCTTGTTAGTATTCGTAGTCTCATCAAGGTGATGGACTGAACTGAAATATTAAGGAAGGCTGTAGTCCTGTCCTCGAATGCACTGATTTTCATCTTGGTTAGTGCACATTGTGCAAGAAAACAGCCATCAATTCTTTGTATGTGCTTAGACCTTTGAAGGGGGAGGATCTGAATTTACTGAGTGCAAAATATGAACAGCCCTCCTAAAAATTCTTTCCCTTTCTTCTGCCCAGGGTGCATCCGCAGGTCTTGTCCATGTAAACAAGGAAAAAAGGAATGGCAGCACACAGCTCTGGAGTCTGGTCAGACTCCTGATTAGTCAGAAAGTCAGTGTTGACCCAGATGGAGCACTCTTTTTGTTAGGCTACAACAGCTGAAACCTCTCTGATAATGTGCCGTTCGGTACCCAGTTTTGTGCCTTTCCGAGATGCACAAAATTTCTGTGGATACTCTAGGTGAGCTTCCAGTTTATTAAGGAGATAGTGGCAGCAGCAAGCTAGATTCTGGTTTGTTGGGATAGAGCTGTCGCAATGTTGCACTGCTTCAAAATTGCCTTGCCTGGTACAGCTCAAGCTTTTCCAGATGTGCTGGTTTTAAAATATTTTTATATGTTTATGTTTGCTCATTAAAAGAAGTCCACATAGTATTTGCAGTGGCAGGTATATTTTTGAAAGTCTGCTTTATGCCTTAAAGGACAGAGGCCTTCCAGAAGGAAGGATTGACTTTCAAGGTGTCGTGTGTATTGTTAATTGGAAATGGGCAAGTTTATGGGTGTAATGGTAATGTTAAAGCCATCCAGCATGTGACCCCGGGGATTTGCTGTGCGTATTGAACATGCTGGTTAAAATTCAAGCCATTGTCCCATGACGATATGGTTGTCAATTTTTGAAAGCAGTTTCCTTGGGATAGTTTTACTGCTGACTGCAGAACTGTGTGGTTTCTTTTACCTATTGCTTGGAAAGTGGTCTTAGCATGATGTGCATATCCTAGAGTCTTCCTGAAGCATCTGTTGATTGGTGTTGCTGATGTATCTTGACAATTTGAAATCCTTTGTTTTACAGTCTTGAAATGTCTTAGTATGTTTATTTGAAGTATCACTTACAAACAGCTACACAGAAGTGTTTTCTGGGATGGTGTTATGGGTAAGGAGGCCCTTCTTTTTGCTTTTCACTATAAAGCATGTATTTTGTTTTGGGGAGGATTTTAAGCAAGCGATTGTATTTGTCTCAGTTTAAATATATTTTATTTAAGATTAAAACTAATGTGGTTTATCTCGAAAGCTATAAAATAGCAAGAAAAGCTAATTTCTTTGTTCATTCTTTCCCCTTGTCAGTGCTCACCACCACACGCAGAACAAACCTGAAAAGCATATATCTTTCCGGCTTCAGCATATGTAGACAGAGTAATTTATGTGTCTATTTCCAGACTGATAGATTTATAAAAGACTGTCACTAGGTCCTCTCTTTTTAAGAAGTACAACATAACTAAATCAGAACTCAAATACTGCTTTACTAGAGTTGATATCTAAGACTTGCAGTGGTGTATCTGAAAGAGACATTAAAAGATGGGCTTCAATATACTCCATCTGTGCAAATGTAAATACAAGATAGTAGGTATGTATGGGCTCACTGAGAAGATTAAGGATTTTATGTTTTAAGTGAACAGTTGGTGATTTGGGTTTTGTTTTTTTGTTTGTTTGTTTTTCTTCTTGGTTGAGAGGCTAGCCAGCTAAATGAGTTCACTTGTCTTTTAATTTGAGGTAGTATTCCACTTCAGTTGGGTTGAAGGTGCTTTTATTTTTTTATTTTATTTACTTTTTCCCCTTCCAAACTTGGGTGATCTGTGGAGTAAGTGGTGCCATAAGCCATTTGTAACTAGGGACTTAACCTCAGCCTGCAAACTTCCCCCCCGCACCCCCACCCCATAAGTTTGTATGTAACGTGTAGGAGAGAGCTTAACAGCAAATGAAGGAAATTTAGTAAATGCTAGGTTTTCCTTTTGGGCTTTGTTGCTGTTGTGTAATTGTTGGTATATTTTATTGAATAAAGCTGCAAGAGCTGAAGATGACTCATGAACTTGGTCTGCCCTTCTCCTCCGCACCCCACACATAAACACGTAGTTTTGTGCTCAGATCCTAGAGTATTTGTCACAGAAATTATATCATCTGTCTCTATATCAGCAGCTCTAATGTGTACTTTTTGATAAAGTTAGGTGTTCCTGTGTGCAGATGCACTTGATGTTATATAAAGAGATAGTATATAACTGGACAAGCAATGTAAAGGAAGGGATCGGAAGAAAAATTTTAAAGGTCACTCTCCTTTCCCTAATATTTTTCTTTTTTAAATGCAAGTATGAGAGAGGACTTGGGTATAATTGGTTGCCTTTGATTTTTTTAAAGGGCAGAGTATGATAAATATCTTTGTTGTTCTCTTGAACTCTATAGTGTTTCTTATGAAAAGGAAAACTGAGTGTCTTTTTATGAAGAACCTTTGGGTAGTCTAGTTGTGTTATTTTATTTTTGTATGCTTCCAGAAAGCTGCTCTTATATCACTTCTAAGATTTTTTCCTTTTTTAAGGCTTTTTGTATAAATGTATTGTTCTGGTTGTTGGAGCTGTTCAGTTAGGACACTCGGAATCTGCATATTAGTGTGATTTGAAAGGCACCTTTGAAAACACTTCTACATATTTTCCTGCATTTGTTGGAAGATGTATTCTAAAAAAAGCAAACTTGAGAGTGCTTGATCCTTTGTTGGCAAGTACTGTTTTTTCCCTGTACTGCAATTTGTCATAATACACAAGTAAATCAGAAAACACTAAATAGTGCAGTAGATGTCATGGGAGGGAAATGGAGCAAATCTGTGGTGGTGAATTTCTGATGACCTGCATATGGACAAAACTGGTTTTAAAGCAGTCATCTTCTAGATTTGAACATCTTTGAGCAAGTAACTATCACAGATCAAAGTTTAATATCCCTGTATCTAATCAAATTACTAAAAATAGGGCTACTGGAGAAAAGCTTACTTTGTTTAAATGCACTTGGATGAACTATTTTGTCTTCTTCTGCTGTCCAAACGCAGAAGTTAGCAGTAGCCTATGATAGTGTTATTACGGTATTGCGATTAGAAGTCTCTAGGACAGCAGAGTAATCGGTTAACAATGCAGTCTTGATAGTCCTGATGCTAATGTTGTGCTTCATTCTGCTCCGAACAGCTCGCTCCCACTGCAGAGAGCAGTGGTGTGTGCCCAGCCTGTACCAGGGAGGAGCTGGTGGAGGATGAGTGTCCTCTGTCCGCAGCAACTGTCAGCGCTCTTCTGCCTGTCAGAGCACCAGAGAAGTGTTGCATGTGGTCAGCAGGGTTGTGCACCTCTTGGGAAGGGGTTTCCTTGAGGGCTGTGCTTGGAGGATTTCACACTCCAGCAGTGAAGAGGACAGCTCGACAAAGCCTGTTTCAGCCTCTTGCCAACAAACATAACATGCGTCTTGCAATAATGCTAGACCAATTGGTGGGCCAGTGAAAGGAAGAGTAATACACTTCTGTTACCTCCCATAAAAAGTTTTAGTGGTATGAGTATACTTACTGGTATAATGATGCAGTGCTTAATAAAAAGCGAACTAATCTTGTGGTATTGCCTGTTACTGTTCTGTGTCAGCCGAGAAGGTGACTTCTAAATACTGTCTGTACAAATGTTCCAGTTTCTTTAAGTGAGAAGAATTTTCCTTTGTTCTTTGTTTTTCAGACCAATACAATAAAATTGAGATTTGGATTTTAGTGTTGTCCCCACTCCTCTTCCCTCAAGTGATTCAAAAAGTATTGGGAGATTCATATATATGATTAAGTAGTGACCACTCTAATTTTTTCAGCAGTCATATTTTTTTTTCTCTAATTCAAAATCTTCTTTGTTTCCATTTTATCAGTCAACAGCCTCAACTCCCCTAATCTTTGAAGAATGTGAATGTTTCTCTCTTCCAGAACTGTAAAAGGTATAGGAGGAGTTGCTGTGACAATGCTTCTCCATGCCCACAGTGTGTGTGCTGTCTGTGCTGCTTCTTGTGACAAGTCGGCCCCTCTCCTCAGGCAGAAAGTGCAGCAGAAGCTGGAGAGCGAAAGATGAGATAAAGTAAATTTTTTGCCCCAAATAAGGCAGGAGGTGTTATTTCAGGAGACTTATGTATGCCTCTAACCCTGCCATTGTTATTTACTCTCCTCTCTTTCTACAGTGTGACTTCTAACTGTTTTCAGGACTGGTCACTACTCTGAGGACTGGGTGGGGAGTGGCACAGGGGAAACAACTTGTGGTTTTAAGGTCATGCAGTACGTGAAAAGGAGAAACAAAATTATGCTTTTGTGTTTTCTTTGTGCAACAATACCTAATATGACTTGGTAGATTTGAATAGCAACATACCACATAAACTCATTTATGCACTGGCTACGTGTTGAGTTTCTAGGCAATCCTTGGGTTAAATACAGCTTTCTTCAATATGTAGGTTATGCTGAGATCAAGCAGGGATCTTTGAATTTAATTTGCTGTTTGTAAGAGGAAGTTTGTGAGCTGTCTTGATAAGAAAAGGTCAGAGTGAAATGAGTTGGGGACACTGGAGCTGTTTCTGCTGTGGCCTCAGAGCAAAGGCTCATTGTGCCGTTGCGTAAGAGGAGGTAAGCAGTACAGTGAACTTACTGTCAACTTCTTTGTGCAAGTCATGTGTCTGTAAGAGTGCTATACAGTGACCCTTGTCCTATTTTAATAATATGTAAAATCACACAAGGAAATTTTCATATTTCTTTTTTTGGAATAGGAGTTACAGGTTTTACCATACTTATAGTTCATCTAATGTCAGCAACATGTCAAAAGTAATAAAACTTACATTTAATTTTCCTATTATATCCTTTAACTATAAAGGATAATTCCAAAAGATTTAAGTATTGAAATGCTCTCTGAATTTTATTTTTAGAAAACTGCTGCCTTCTGGCACAAAAGTTAGAGTAAAAGCACGCAGTTACTTTTTTTGTGAGTGATATTTTTGTTGCTTGTTGCTATTCACATCTTTTTGTTGTTGTTGATTGGTTTTGTAGACTGGATTAGTCTCTGCTCCTGTTACACTTACTCTGGATAATACAAGAATTAATGAAACCATACCAAATCTGTTACATCTGCCTAAGGATGATAAAACGAAATTGAAGAATATCTATACAGAAGGGTCTGATAGTCCAGGAATGGCTATGGCATGTTTCTGAATTGACATATGTGCTAACAGCCAGAGGAGTTTGGGGAATTTTGGGTACTATTCCTGCTTATGCCCGAGTTTGCTATTTTTGTGTTTTCATCCCTCCTAGTTCTTCTGGGCCTTTGTTTCTAGGATATCTGTTCATGCTAGTCATCTTGCTTCTCCCGCTGTTGGTGGTTGGATGCCTGAAAGGATGTGACTAAATACCTGAGAGATGTGTCTCTCTCCTCTGTATCTTTTCCTGTTCTTTTTCTTGATGGGAGGCTTTTGGGAACCATATGAGATGCTTAGAAAAGAACTTTTGCCAGCTCTGATTTGGAGAAGCAAAATTTTAGGGAATTAAGGTCTTTGTTCACAAATTCTTTGCAGAGTGTGTGAAGGAGGAATTTTTTTTTTCACTTCGACAGTGTGATCCTGTCTGTATTGGAACATGTCAGAGATGATGCCTTTGTGTCAGAGATGCAATTTGACATTCTCATTTAATATAACTGTTCTAAAGCATAGAAATTTTAGAGGTCTTCAAGAAAACTAGAGAAAAAAGTGTGTGTTTAACGTTGAGGATAAACCCTATTTTCTCTGTCATTTTGTTCCAGGAAATTTTTTCTTTTTTTTTTTTTTTTTTATGACACTCAGGCAGATGAACAGAATCTATCACTTTCCCTTTCTTATTTGGGTGTGTGTGAGGGACGTAGCAGTCTTGCCAAAGGTTAGTTTGGCAAGGTTTTAAGCCGCTGAAAACAGCATCTTAAAAATGGAAGAATTGTGCAACCTTAATTAGGGTAGTTAGTAAATCCTTTATGGAATATAAGCTGAGCAGTATAACTTTCCAGTGTGAACTGAGCCAAAATACAGCTCCAAGATATGTAATCTGCTTACATTTATTACAGTGGAAAATAAACTATAATGCTTAAAATGACATGTCAAATGTGGGATTGTGTGGGCATCTAATTGCATTGCTGTTGCAGTTGTCACAGTGGAGATAATACTGTAGCCATTTGTATGTGCAGTTACTGAAATAAATAAGGCTGATAGATTTGCCTTCCTAAAAATGTTCTGTGACACCAGTGAGGGATTCTGTATGTGAAGCTGGATTTCTGCTTGTGGTGTTTGTTGTTGTTTGGTTTTGGTTGTGGTTTTGTTTTTGTTTGGGTTTTTATTATTTTATTTTCTCTCCCCAAAAGCATTTCAAGCAGGGAGTGCCACTGAAGAAGGCCTGTCCCAGCCTTTCAGGCTCATTCTGCCACCAATGCTTCAGTTTTATCTGCCACATATTTTAATGACTGTTTGGAGATCTGGATCATGTTCCCAATCCCCACTGAAACTATCCACCCCCTTTTGATAGGTGACTTACAAAACACAGTCCATAACCCAGGTTATTTTGTGGGTGTGGTGGAGGAAGGTGGGTACAAACAGCAAAGAGAAAAAGCAAGGCATTACATCTTTTGCTGACAGCACCAGCTTTAATGCTTTTGTTGAACTACTGCTTATGGTCCCAATTCAAGACAGCAGTTCTGTGCAGGATAGGTTCTCTTGTATGTGAATAAAATGTCACTGAAGTAGACTTCTTCACCTTTATTTTTATTATTATTTTTAACTGGTTAGTGTTTCTTAGATTACAGAAGACATTTTTTCAATCTTTGTTTAGAGAAGAAAACCCATTGCTTTCACCTTACTTAGTTATCATAAACTGTTAACTGGCTGATAGAGGCATAAAAAGAGCAATGTTCATTTTGATGAAAGTGTAGCAGTGGGGTTCCTCTGAAGTTTTGTATATGTACTGTTTGAGTTTGTCAGCTATAGAGACAATTGTAAAGAACTTAAATTACTTAAGTTTTATGAATGGCCAACAAAATGTAGAAGGTGTTCAGAGTTGAACAATACAAAGTAATAAACATTTAAATAAAGTAGAAGTTTGGGAAAGAGATTAGCATCATGGTGGAGAGTTTAGGGAAAGCTTTGGCTCAGTGCACAACTATACATTCTGTTATAAAACATGTAAAGAGCAAGATGGAGAATAATATTAAAAGTATCAATGGTTCAACTTCACACTTTGCTGGTTTTGTCTCCACTGTTTTAAAGGTAATGAAGTATCAAGGGGCTTTAAGAAGGTCAACAGCTTCATTAGGGCAAGCTAAAATGAAATCAGAACAACTTCATTCACAACTGAACTTGAATTGGAACTTAATTGGATAACTGAGTGATTCTGTTTCCTTGGCAGAATAGACTAGAAGAGAGAGGTGCAACCTCCCTGCCTCTGTGTGAAGAAGGGACATTTAGTGTCATGGGAAGGTAGAAAATTAGAGTATTTAAGATCAATAAAACAGCAGTGCCTGGAGGTTTTGTTTTTCTTAAATATTTTCATTATGTCCTTTCACAAATACTTTACAGGATAGCGCCAATGGTGTTAATACTTTTGAGTCATGTAACATGATCTGAAGACTTCTTGTTTATATGTTATGGTTATAAAAGGTAAGGAATTGTCCCTGTTTAAGGAGTCTAATAGTTTAAACTGCTTAGAGATTCACCTCAGTTTTGTAATTGAAGTAGAGGGGGAGAGGAAAGCTTAATAGCTTTATTACTGCTTCTCACTTATGTAGAACTAAAAATGGAACTGATGTTCTAAGAGCAAGGGCCAGCACTGCTGCTCTTCGGGAGGATATGGGTTCTGGAAAGTGGCATCGTTAGGACAATGGCATGAGTACTTGTGGGTGTGGGGTTTTTGGTGGTAAAAAGGAGGATTTTATCTGAGGTTTTCAAGTTTAGTTGCATTTGTTTTCTAGTACCCCAAAGTTACAAGCATGTGCAGTTTGTGTAAGTCTGTAGTGTCTGTTTGCCAGAACTGAGGAACAAACCCCATAAGCATTAGGAATACATATTTTTGATTAATTTAAGCATCAATTATGTTTGGGTGTGATGTTTAGGGTGAGCCATTAAACACCATTTTAATGTCATTTGGTGACTTGGGTCTTCTATTATCTATGTAGATCAGTGTGACGGTGTTTTAAGCATAGTTTCCCAGTGGGATTAAGCTCCTTGTTTAACAGCTATTCTTTCTCTCACCTCTCCCACACTTCTGATTTGCTTCATTGCAAGTCTGTATGTGATTGAGCAGATGGTTCAGATTTCAGACATAGTGGTGTTCTCATGAGTTTTGTGAAAATTGGCAGCTGAGTGGAGGAGAGAAAGACCCAAGTTAGTGCCTCAGCTGAAGGTAGCTCCAGCAGATTTGGCTGTTGTGTCTCTTGTTTGACATCTGCTGCATGTCCAACCAGTGCATCAGTGGTTTTGGGTTTGCCACAGTGACAGCATATTTTGTCCAGCCAGTTGAGAAGAAGGAAGTTGGACGACAAGTTTTTATGGAAACTGGGCTTTCTACTTCTGGATCAGTGCGTTAGTCTGGCAGTGGCAGTGTATGAAGCTTACTTCTAGATGATGTTTAGTCCAGATTGCTTATCATAGCCTTTTATATCCAAAAGGTATATGCAGATAAAGTCTTAATATTAGGAAAAAGGATAAGGTGGTAAAAGAACTTAAACTATTTGTGTTTTTAAGACCTTCTACTCTGTATATAGAACGGGAGTTTATGTAGCCTCCCAAAAGGAGGAGGACTGGAAGGGCTTCAACCTGACTGAAATTTTTGAGAGAACACAGTGATACTCGGATTATTGTAGGTGCAGGGCAGAGCCAGAGAGAAAGTCAGTTATGAATCTGACCCAGGGACATGTAGAAACATGAGGCTTGAGGTTTATTTGAGTGTATTATGGGAGAGCATGACAGTGTGGGGCGTAAGCAGGTTGAGAAGGGTCAGAAGGGTTCTTTACCACCATGCAGCACGTGTGAAGGCACTACAGTAGAAATGTGGCCTCTTCATTTTTGTACCTGAACTTTGTCTGTTTTGAGATGCATAAATATATATGGATGGCCTGGCAAAACTCCAAGTCTTAGCTGCCAATTTCCTTTCCAAATGCATTCTTCTTTCATATCCATTTTTATTCCCTGTGCTTGCCTCTGGCGTAAAATTCAGTTGTTGTTCCTCCTAGCAACAGCTCTACTTGGAAATAAATACAACTGTAGCCTGTGTATATGCTAATATAATATGAAAGATCTATGAAGTTTAGTTTGTGTTTGTGAAAATGCTTTCAGATGCAGGTACAGTTAATGTAAATGTTTGCTAAGCCTCTTGGATGTAGTGGATTACATGACAACAAACAGTGAACATTTCTTTTTATTTGAGACTCTTCTATTTGTATCATCAAACCTAACACTTTGGTCTTCTAATCTAGTAACATAGGAAAGGAATGTGACAACAGCAGGGCCTTTACCCAAGTAACTCTATTGTTTTGGATGTGTTTAAAGATGTTTGATGTCTACCTTAGGCTTTCGGAGTTCGACAAATTGTTTTCTTCAGTCCCTCATCCATTTCAGAGGGAGAAAATACTGAAACATGCCCCTTTTTGCCCACCCCTTTATTGCTTACATTCTCTGAAAAAGTTTTAACAGCCCACTAAACTGTAAAAGCTAAAATGCAGAGCTGAGCTCGCATAACCATGAGGAGTGTTGCTGTGTAGGAAGACTAAGGGTTATTTGGGTGGCTGCTGTGGTGAAGAAAGAACTGTAGCAGGTGGCCTGCTCCTTCCTTTTACATCCCCTTGCCACCCTTTCTTGATACTTTGCAAAAACAATGTGGTAAATCTTAGTGTCTGGTCACTAACTGGGTTTGCTTTGAGGCAGGGTTTCTTTGAGCAAAATATGGAGGATTTAGTTGGATAGTTAGAACCCCATGTTTGAGTTGTATTGACCAAAGCCCTTACTCTGTGGGAGTGTTGGACTTCAGTAGTTAAATTTATTTTTGCCTTGCTTTCCTCTTGTATGAGGACAGGGTATTTGTAACACTTCTGACAAGTGCTTCATGAGTAAGCCAAGGCACTTGTAGCCACAAAGTTGCATGTAAAGTGCTTACAGTGCCTATTGCTACCCACAGACTTAGAGTATTCTCATTAATCATTTAATTGTAAAGTGCAGTTTTGAGATTCGTAATATCTCCTTGCATTTGTGGCACACTTGCTGTACTTGAAGTGGAGAAGTTGATTTCCACAGACACTTTCACAGCTCTATTCAACCCCTTTATGGGTGCTCTCAAGAGAAACTGCTCTGTAGTGAAGTACTGTTTTTAAATGGAGTACTCTGAATTCTGTTATTTTCTTATTGCTCCAGCATTTGTCTACTGTCTTTTTTACAATTCATTCCCAATGTATAGAAAAGCTTTTTGATCTGAAGTGTAGAAATTGTTTTCAATACCTGGGTATTTATTGAAAGGTGCATTGAATATCTGTGTGTTGAGGATGATGGGTAGGTATTGGAGTCAGCCATTCAGAAAGTTTGAATAAATTTGTTCGATATTGAGTCTGACCATTTTGTGAGTTATAGTAGTACCGAAACTCCCAGTAAGACTGGCAGCCACAAATCCATGTATTTTTTGCAGTTGTCAGCAGGTGTAAGAGGATTATTTGTTTTGTAATAGTAACAGATGCCAGAGAGCTGAACTTTTTTTTTTTAATTAGGAACATAAACTTTCTGCTGCTGCTTTGAGGTGTGTCAGGTAGAATAATCTAATGAGAGAGGCTGTTTTTTCTCCTAATTACTTCATTTGTGATAGCCTGAGAGTGCCATTAAAGGTGTTATTTCTGATTTGGTGATGACAGACTTCTGCTTACTGGCAACCTGAAATGTGGCCACACTTAATTCTTAAGAGTTGCTGAACAGGTATAGGATAACCTGGGGTAAATTTAAATACGGCAAGATGCTTTGTTGGCTTGAACTGTTTGCTGCATTATGCTGGCAAAAGTGCTAGCTTAAGTTCCCAGGTAGAATTGTCATAAGCTTTCCAGCATGCTTTCCTAACCTACTGTTAGAAACTCTTGTTTTAATAATAAGGGTTTGCATAAACTGAATATAGGAATTTGCTGTTAATCTGCGCCATTAGCTTCTTACCATTTTATGATTAAATTATTTTTATTAAATTTGTGGTAACTGAACATAATTTTCCCCCGGCCTTTCTAAAATCCATTATTTGAAAAGAATTAACATAGTATGTAAAAAGTGAAAGAACAGTTCTTCTTACAACTTCTTCGTTGTAAAGACTCTTGTTGGTAGTGTGAGCGAGAAGTTTAATAAAAGTCCTTGAAACCTAATGGTGCAAACATTTAAGGTTTCTTTTAAAAGGTTTGTCCTTCTGCTTCCTTCCATCTGTATCCCATTATTTTTGGATTGTTAGCATGCCTTACATTATTAAGTTTTCCCCTCTGCACTGCAACTTGATGTCCAATGACTTGGTTCAATTCTGTGGTATATAGCAATGCTAGCCCACAGGAACTGAAGGATGGTGCAGAGGTGTAGGGGGAAGGAGAGAATAATGCTGCAGCTGTTTGATTAACAGCCAGTTTTATTGCTTGAGGGTATTGATTTTTAGGATATGATACTTCTGCAATCTCAAAATACATTGTTTAAATATGTATTTCCATTCTTATGATCATTCAGGTGCTCAGTAGCTTCGTTGTCTGTCCAGAATTGACCGAGTTGAAGAGGTTTAAATGGTCAGTGATCTTCAGCTGGAGACGAGCTCCTCAGTTCTGAGATCACTGTAGGGAGATGGTAAATAAATGCACAGAATGGCCTTTTGGCTTTCCTGTGTAGGTCATTTGACAGAGACAATCTAAAAGTAAAGGGTATTTCAAATACATCTGGCACTACTTTTATGTGGTGATTATTTGTACTTTATCATGAGCTGCGCTGAAAAATGTCAACTGCATAAGGAGACAGTATCAACAGTGTTTCGTAGTAATTTAGGCAAGATCTGAAGAATATGAAGTGGTAACTGAACCTTGAATTAGGTAGTCACTAGAACTGAAATACAGGGCTGATCTTTACCCATTCAGAGTCTTGATTTGCAGTAATAGTATTGTTGGTTTTCTTGACCTGAACCTGAATAAAGTCATGTAGTTTTCTTCTGTTAGGAGGAAAATTTGTTTTGTTTTTGAATCAATGTGCATTTCTGAGCCCAGATGGATTTGAACACTGGGAAATTGTTTGCTTGCTCAACAGTATAATTATGTTTTGGTGGGTTCTTTTTTTAACCTAGTACGTCTTCTGAAAAGCATAGTCTTAGTTCTTACCTGTAGTCACTCTGGCAGCTTTTGTTGATACGTAACTTTTGGCTGGAACCCTGGCCTGTGCCCAGTCCTGGTGGTACAGTTCTAGAGCTAAGTATTTGAATGCTCAGGGGCTGATCAAGCCTTTTCACTATGCTATTTAATTAGGCCTGGTATGTAGAGAGAGATGAATACAAATTATGTGGAGTTTTAGGCAAATTCCAGAGGATGTTTAAAGAAAAAACTGTTTGCTCACTTCCACCCTTATTTCAGTTATTTGGTTCCTATATTTGATAAATCTAAAGGCACTTGAGAATTTCACGTGTACCAGAAAACCCTTGATTAGCTACCTCTGTAGCTATAAGTGCAGAAGAATAATGTGCTTTATCAGCTTCTTATGAGTTCTCCCTCTTTCTGCTATCCAGTGACAGTTTTATATATTCTGTATGTCTGTTACCTGAAAGAGCCTCTTGTATAGCACTCTGAAAAGTGTATGGTCCAAAAATATACAGTAACTTTTTAAAACTCGTAATTTTAGATGTGAGACTTCCAATTCATGTTTTCTTATTGCTAGCTAACCTCTCCAATCCCTTAGGCAGCAGGTAATAACTGAATTCTCTTGAGTACTTCTGATGTCCCCAGAAATACTTGATGTTTCGTGGCCATGGTATATTTAAGATTGCTGAATTTGTCATGTTATTTCTGCAGCTGTGCCTTTTGATAAAAACATATGAAAACATCCTAGGTGGTGTGTTTTCCTTGAAATGATACAGGAGGCTTGCAATTTGCAAATCTGAAAAGGGGAGAAAATAGCCATCTCTTCCTGGGCAAGTTTATTGCCTTATTATGCCACCAATTACTTGTTCTTTAAAGCTGTATTTTCAGACGGCTTGATGTGGAAATCTAGACTAAGTAGGAGCAGAACCTTCCATATGGCTAGAAGTGTGGCTTTCTACCTACACTTGTTTTGTTTGTTTTTGTTTTTTTTTCAATCTAGAAAAGAGCTAATTTTTTGAGAACCTTGTTTTAATAGAGCTTCCTCCCTTTTAAATAACATTCATGCAGTTTCTCAGGAGTTGATTTTGGGCAGTTCAGCTTTTGGTAACAAGTTCTCATATCACTGTCCAGAAGCAGTAAGGACTTGAACCTGTCCCCTTTGAAATCAAAAAAATCAAGTGTGGGTTGCATCCATCTATTTACCTGTTTGTGATAACAGATGATCTTATTTTTTATTTCTTTATTGCCGTCACACTCTGGTGGTGTCTTATTTTCTTGTTGAAACCGGATTACAGATTTTCCCCAGTTATTTACTTGAAGGCTTGCCTCTGTCTTATGGGTGCAGTTTATTCCAGTGGAGTGTTTGCCCAGTCTCTTCAGTATTTGTATTACTCCGGACTACACTGTGCAGAGCCTGTCTCTATATAGAGGAGAAAGTTTGGTTCCCAATACAAAGTCCTGTGATGTTGCAGCGCTCAGCTCTGCATAAGCAGACAAACAGTTGAATGGAAACTGGGAGTGCTACAGCCCTGTACAATGGCTTGTTGATTATTAGTTTGGTTTAGCCAGCTTGCACTAGAACAGGTAGTTTACATCTTGCATGTCTTCTCTTTTTTGATCAAGATTCTCAGAGTTAACAGCTGAGGCTGCAAAGCAGGTTTCAGCTGTTCCCTCCACTTTAACCGATGTAGCCAGTGCTTTCCCTGGAGGAAGCAGGACTGCCGTTTCACAACTTGTTTGTTCTACATAGAACATTGGACTAACGGAATTTTTCACACAGTTGGTTTGAATATACTGGGTTGGTTTGAATATACTGGGTTGGTTTGAATATACTGGGTTGGTTTGAATATACTGGGTTGGTTTGAATATACTGGGTTGGTTTGAATATACTGGGTTGGTTTGAATATACTGGGTTGGTTTGAATATACTGGGTTTTGGCATTGTTTACACAATTTGAGAAGTATCCCTTTACTTAGGGATGTGAACTTGGGTGTGTGCTCTGGGTATTGTATCCCCTGGAACCTGACTGGGAAGATCTGTTGTTTTACTGTATCTGTTTACTTTTTAAGGCAGTATGATACAGTAGCTGTACTTTTTGAGCTACCTTAACAGCTGAGGAAAGTGAAGTACCTTATGAATGACTCTCTGGCATTGCTGGGAATTTCACATCTGGAAAAACAAGCAACAGAATCAAGTTAGTAAAGCATACCACTTGCCAGTGACTTAGAAGGAAACTCTAGTAGAAGTATTGTAGTTTCAATACTGCCCCTGGGTGGCTTCTGCTGCGAGTTAGCTGACTCTGCAAAGATAGTCATTGTTATGATGTGGTACTTCAACAGGGACAGAGGGTGTGCTTTTGGAGTGCGCTCTCTCAGGGAGAATTATATTTGTTTTTTTTTTATTTGCTTTCCCCAAACAGTTCCAAAGCCCACTAAAATTCAAATAGCTGTCACCTTGTCCTTGCTGGAGTGAGTTGAGAGAAGGGCAACCAAGCTGGTGAAGGGTCTGGAGAGGCTGAGGGAACTGGGATTGTTTAGTTTGGAGAAGAGGATGCTGAGGGAAGACCTCATCGCTTTCTACAACCACCTGAAAGTAGGTTGTAGTGAGGTGGGTGTGGTCTGTTTTCTCAAGTAAATAGTGACAGGAGATAGAGGAGATGGCCTGAAGTTGCACCAGGGCAGGTTTAGATTAGGAATTAGGAAGAATTTCTTTACTGAAGGAGTAGTTGGGCACTGGAACAGGCTGCCCAGGGAGGTGGAGTCACCAAAAAGTGTGCAGATGAGGCACTTCAGGACATGCTCTGGTGGGACAGTGAGGTGTTGATAGTTGGATTTAGCTTACAGGGAAAAGGAGAACAATGAGGAGTTGCATGTTTTTAACATGTTCTAATGGTCTTTAAAAGAACAAACCCCTATGCTTGCTATGCAGTAAGCACCACAACATGCCTAACAAGCTTGTTCATTTTTAAAAAGAAATTCACAGCATTTCAAAGGTAACTTAGGTCACTTGTGCTGGTTATGCTTTGCAAGTTGGGCCAACCAGACTTGCCCAGCAGGTCTTGCAGCGCAGCAGACCATAGTTCCATAAGGAGCACTCCTGGTCCAACTAGTGCTTGCTGCTCCTTCATCCCATCTTCTGATAGATCTGATTGTGCTGGCTTGCCCCTTTTGTGTGTGTGCGGGGGCGTTTTTTGGGGTTTTGTGTGTGTGTGTGTGTGTGTTTGTTTTGTTTGTTGTGTTATTTTGTTTTTTTCTCTCCTCCCAGCAGTACCAATGCTCACATAGTGTTGCACTGGCTTTCTTTTGCTTCTCAATTATCAGAGCAACTTAGCCAAAAGAGGAAAAATAAGAAATATCATAGACAAAGATAGTAGTGAATGTAGTTGAAGTCTTCCCACTTAATATACTGGGGGGTTTTGGTTTACTTGTTACTACTCTCATCTTTAAGTTGTGTGTTTAAGTAGGTGTCAGTAGCTATATCTGAGTGTTAAGTAGTAATTTGAATGTCTTGGTGCTTGAGTCACTAAAAGTAGCTCAACTTGAATGCAGCTACTTGCATACTTTGTGTTTGACATGAAGACAAAACAGTCTCAATGGACTGGTTTGCCATAATATTTCATAATAGAGCTAAAGTTATAGATAAAAATATAAAGGAAGACCTCAAGACTTTATAGCAGTCAACACAATGGCTTGTTCTGGCTAAAATGCATCATTGCCTTGAGTTTATGGTGTTGGTTACTGGTCCTGCTTCTTTGCCTGAGTTAGATGATCCTAAGTGGATCATGTTCTTCTTCTTTTGTATGAAGGTTTGAACTACCTTTCAGATTTGTCTTTGCTGCAGTTCTGTAGCTGTAAAGCAGAAAAGCCTTGCCAGTTTGTATTTGCAGCATGTGCTTTGTAACTCTAAAGGCTGCTCCTTTTCATTCTGCAGGATGAAATGTAGGCTTTGTTGTAATGGTATTGAGTAAGAAAAAAAATCTGTTAACACTGTGCTTTACCTCCTGGTCACAGAATCACAGAATTGCTTAAGTTGAAAGGGACCTCTGAGGATCATATGGTTGAACCCCCTGCTCAAAGTGAGGCCAGTTAGAGCAGGTTGCCCAGGTCTATGCCAAGGCAGGTTTTGAATAGCTCCAAGGATGGACACTCCATAACCTCGATGTGCAAACTCTGTCAGCGTTTGACTAGTCTTATAGTAAAAATGTTGTGGTTTTCTTTTTGTTCTTTTTTCTTTGTGTTGAAGTGGAATATGAATTTGTGCCAATTGCCTCTCACCTGTCACGGGATCCTGAAGGAGGGAGTCTGGCTAAGTCTTCTCTACCCCTTTCCTTGCACACCCCCATCAGGTACTTACATATGGGTAAGATTCCTCCGCTGGAGCCTTTTCTTCTCCAGGCTGAACAGTCCTAGCTCCCCCAGCCTCTCCTCATGTGAAAGGTTCTGTGGTCCCTTAGTCATCTTAGTAGCCCTCTGCTAGAATCACTCCATTAAGTCTGCATCTTATATTTTACTGGGGAGCCCAGAACTAGACCCGGTGCTCCAGCTGTGGCCCCCACTAGTGCTGAGCAGGGGGGAAGGACCACCTCCCTCCACTTGCTGGCTGTGTTTTTCCAAATGCAGCCCAGGTTACTGTTTGCCTTGCCATAATATGCATTTCTGGGTTGTGCTCAGCTTGTCCACCAGGATCCCAGGGCCTTTCCTGCAAAGTCTCCCCTCAAGTATGGGACTTGACACTTCTTTTTGTTGAACTCCCTGAGGTTCCTGTTGGCTCATTTCTGCAGCCTGTCCACATTCCTCTAAATGGCAGCATGACCATCTGGCATATCAACCACTCCTCCTGGTTCTGCGTTGACTGCAAGCTTGCCACAAATTTCTAGAGCATGTCCTCCATCCTATCATTCAGGCTGCTAATGAGAATGGTCCCAGTATTGACCTGGGTAGAATCCTAGTGACTGATCTCCAGCTTTGTGCTACTTTGTGCTATGTTTTTCTGTTCTACAACTTTCTTTCTTAAAGCTCAAGTTCCAGTGCTGACATAACTGAATTTCAGACTTATTCTGTTTTTCCTTTTTTTTTTTTGTTTTGTTTTGTTTTGTGCTTTAACTGAATCTTCCCCTTTCCTCCTTTCTTTATTTCTCATTCTTTTTCATATACATAGAGAGGAAAAACCTGCCTCTGACTCTTTCTGACTTTAATCCAGGAGGGAACAAGCTCTTCAGTTCATGCAGCAGTTGGGAAATCTTTTAAAGATACCTATGTTTTTTATATGGAAAATAAAAACAAAACCACCATGGCACTTCTACTGAATTGTTTCTGTCTGTCAGTGTTTGACATGTCAGACCATGCTTGTCAGCCCTAGTCCTGCTTTACTAGTTGCACAGGAATAGTGATAGGAGAGGCGAGCAGGGGTAAAGTACTGTAGTAACCTGCTGGGTTCAAGTTATTAAAAATACAGAGCCACAGCCAGCTGTTCTTTGATTCAAAGGGTGATAAGGGGAACAATAATAGCAAGTTCTGTGTTTCTAGCATTTTTTAGTTACAGCTCCACTGTTGTGTGATTTTTTTTATTTTTTTTTTTTCATCAGAGAACAGAAACACTCCTCACTGTTCTTCTATAGTACTTAATGTTTTAAGAGACATATGCTTTAAGAGACATATGCTTTAATTGTTGTAGTGGTCTGAAATTCTCCTGTTTTCAACTTATCTTTTCCTCTTAATTCTAGAGGAAACCAGTCTCTTTCATAAAGCATTCTTACAGATAAAATTTTATTTGCGCTTAGGATGTATTTTGTACTGCAACCTTTTTCAAAATACCGTAGTTTCAATATATAGCACACTGAATAAGACTGTGGTATCAACTTAGGAAAATTTGATGTTGGACTAAGTTCTTATTAAGAGTAAATGTGAGTGTTACGAGTAAAATTGCAAGAGTTTGAGTCCTGCATTTAAAAAAAAACGGAAAAGTGTTCTATGGATTTAGTCATGAGCTAGAGTGGTGAGAACCCTTTCTCACAGGTAAAAATTATCCTTGTAGATAGAGAGATTGAAAAGTAGGACCCACAGCCTTGTCTGACAAAAATGGTCTATTTAGGCAAGTGCTGGACCTCTTTGCGTTGAGGAATTGACTGGTGTTACCATCCTTGTCCCTGACCTTGATGTTGAATGATAAAGTGCAAACTGGTTAAAAAAAACCTTCTGACTTGGTGGTTCTTAAAATTTTCAAATATTCTATAGTATCTGTCTATGGAGCAATAAAGCATCTGTAGACCAAAATTTATTGGGACAGTTTTTCATACAAGCAGTCTTGTGGCCCTGTGATTGTCGAAGGATGTTTTGCCATGTAAAATTGCCCAGTTTTTGTAAGATGCGAATCTTGACTTTGCTCTGTGTAAAAGTTTAGCTGAGATCCTTCTATTCAGCATCTCTTTCATGCTTGTTTTACAGAAATATGTTTCTTTGTTACTTACAGTGTTACAGCTTTTTAGTCACCCCTAGAATGTTTAAAAGCTTTTAAAAAGCAAAAGGCAAAAGTTCATCTTTAGCATATATAGCTCTCTCTTCGGTTCGTGGTCATCTTAGACCTGTAAATTTTGTCTTTATTTCATGTTGGAAATAAACATTTTTTAATATAGTTTGATAGTGTTTCTTTCCACAACATAACTAGGAATGTCCAAAATGGTACTATCAGCTTCAAATATGAACTGATGTGGTAGAAGTTAATCTGAAGTATATTTACTGTTAGTTTAGATTCTTCTGCCTTTTTAGGACCTTGGTGTCAACATGCTTCTAACTAATAAGTTTTTGTGCATGCTTTGAAACTTCTTTGGCTTGTTTTTAACTTTAAAGCCTGACTATTTGATTTCCAGTACCCGTTAATAACCTTTACTACTTGTTTTGATGTTTTATTTCATTAATGTGTTAAAAATGTAAAAAAAAATTCTTTCATGGTGAGGAAAAAAATGGGACTGCCCCCCTGTGTTGCTGCTTCTCCTAGGTTTCAAACCGTTTGTTTTTTGGTTGTGGATGGGTTGTTTAGTGGGTTTCATTTGTTTTTTTGGTGTTCTATGGTTTTGGTTTGGCTTTTTTTTTTTCCTGGCCATTGTAACCTCTGCAGTATGTAAGGTATTTAGAGCATTAGTATATTAGTTCATGAATGCATTGATGTTCCTCTGCACAGTTAATACTTAATGTATTTTATCTGTCACCAGGGAGGAATGTACTGTACAGCTTGCTCCTTCTGCAAGTGGTCTGACTCATGAGCTTGAGGTACTTCAAAAGGATTTCAGCACTCTGTCCCATTCTTCAGTCTTGCAGTTGTTTTTCTAATAATAGAAGCAGCTAAAGAGACAGTGGAGTTGCTTCTCTGCTGCTACAGTTTATTACCAGTGTAGTCGTGAAAGTTGACATCAACCACAGTCTTCACATTTCACAGTCCACATTTGCCTGTGTGGCTACGAACACTGTGTCTCTTGTGGTTACTGCTTCCGAGGAGCAGTACCATATACAGGTGGGGATCAAGTTTGGATGGTCAGAGCTATGAACTGTGGGACTTTGGTGCCTCTATAATTCAAGTAGTGTTGTGGGAGTGGCATAAAATAGCTGTTGGAGGCATCTAGCAGAATGTGGAGGTCTAGTGAAGGACATGTTCTTGTAAGATACATTGGAACTAGTTCTTAAATATCTGTAGTGAGCACATCTTGTATATCCTGACAGAATTTAACTCTAAAAGTTCTCTTATGTAAACTGCTTGCCTAGCAGAGTTGCAAAGAAGCAAAACTCTTGAAGTGATACTGTGTTTAATGAAGTCAGTGGAAGAATCATAGAATCATAGAATGTCAGAGGTTGGAAGGGACCTCTGGAGATTGAGTCCCCTTTTACTTGACACCCACACTTCAGATATTTGTAAGCATTAATAAGGTCACCTCTCAGTCATCTCTTTTCCAGGCTAAGCAGTCCCAGGGCTCTCAGCCTTTTCTCATAAGAGGGATGTTCCAGTCCCTTCATTATCTTCGTAGCTCTCCATTGGACTCTCTCTAGTATTTCCCTGTCCTTCTGCACCTGGGGAGACCAGAACTGAACACAATACTCCAAATGTGGTCTCACTACTGCAGAGCAGACGGTGAGGAGAACCTCCCTCAACCTGCTGTCCACACTCTTCTTAATGCACCCCAGGATACCAGTTGACCTTCCTGGCCACGTTGTGGTTCCGTGGATAACTTATTGTCCTCCAGGATGCCAAGGTCCCTTTCCATGGGGCTGCTTTCCAGTGGGTTTACCCCTAACCTGTACCACTTCATGGAAGGTGAGCTAAGATTTCACTTTTACTGATTCTCAGTCACCTATGGGTAAAAGGATCCCTCTCTTCAGCCCCAAGCATCATCTCTTGTGCCAGTGAATTACAGAACTCAAGCAAGCTGTAGATATGAGGTCTTTAATAGGCACTCCAGGAGAATTAAGTTGGTTTTCAAAAGCAGTCTTCCCTAGGGCCTATTACCCTAAGGACCTGCTGTGCTTTAGTTAAAAAATGGTTCTTAGTTTGGTTAGAAGGTGAAGGAGCCAGGGCATCTCTCTTGTAATGGCTTCCTGCTTTTAACACCTCTTTACTGTCAGTTAATTGAAGCAAGAGTGTTCATTGACTTAAGGCATAAATATTGTGACTGCTAAAGTCCTCTTCTCCACAAAGCTGATCTGTCTGTAAACTGCAGAAAGAGAGGGTGGAAGTGAAGAAGCATGCAACTGAGAACAAAAGGAAATTTGCATTGTTTCCTACAATGAACTGCAGAGGTGTGCAAAATGGTTTGTCACAGAAAAATTAAGATCATGACTAGGACATCTAAACCCAGCCTTGTTTTATTAACATGTAGTGTACGTACGTTATCCTGAGGTATATTAGAAGGGGGGTGGCTAGTAGGTTGAGAGAGGTTCTCATCCCCCTCTACTCTGCCCTGCGGAGGCCACAGCTGGAATATTGTCCAGTTCTGGGCCCCTCAGTTCAAGAAGGTGACCTCATTAATGTTTATAAATAATTTAAAGGGCGAGTGTCAAGAGGATATAGCCAGGCTCTTCTCAGTTTTGAATGTCTCCAGAGAAGGAGACTCCCAACCTCCCTGGGCAGCCTGTTCCAGTGCTCTGTCACCCTCACCATCAGAAGGTTCTATGTAAACCTAAGGAGAAACTTTATGTTCCAGCTTGCACCCGTTCCCCCTTGTCTTTATCACTGGACATCACTGAGAAGAGCCTGGCTATATCCTTTTTTTACTGTAGGAAACTGACTTGCAGACACAAATGCCTTTAACATTTTTGTTAAGGAGAAAAAAAACACCTTTAGTGCCTCCCCCCCCCATGCAGTCTAGGCACGCTAAGTAATATTTAACCTCTGGCATCACTTCTAGGATTTCTTAATGCCAGTTATCAAAGGCTCCCGTCTAGAAAGGAGAGACAAATTAGTTTAACAACTGTGCATAGCTACTCTGGTTGAAACATGCTTTGATGAGCAAATTGTGAATAACAGTAAAGCCAGGGTTGCAAGGTGCCAGACACACATGCTTGAGTATGAGGGGGAATGTTTAAAACATAGAAACCTGGTTGTCATAAGCTACAGTCACTACTGAGTAGCTGTTAATAACATTCCTTCTTTCAGAAAGCTGGATGGCTTTTGAGGAAGCAAGGGAGGCTGTCCATTAATAATGCCCTTTATTGGTTAATGAAGGTTTCCAAGCAGTTGATAAAAGGTAGTACTTTTCAGGTCTTAACTGTTGCCAACCTACAACTTTTTTGGAACGGGTTTTCTTGAAGTCTTACCTCTTGGATGCAAGTGATTGCAAGTGATCAGAATTTAAATAAACTAAGGAGTGTGAAGTTCTGGATTAAAAGTTCTCCAGTTTCTAGAGAAAGTTGTGAATATTGTGTGTAGACTCAAATCTAAATGGCAAATAAAGTAGATATCCAAATCTGTTATATGCTTACATATATCATAACTCTTCAGGTGATTCATCTAGCTGTTTTATGGGTTTGGAGTTTTTAATAATCATGACTTAGAACACTTAAGAAGTTTCCCTGACCTTGCCATAAATCAGTCTTTTCGTGATTTATGGGATTAATGTTGTAGCTTTTAGATTTGGTTGATGCTAGTATGAGAACTGCATCTGTTGAAATTTTTGGCAGGAAGTTTTTGGATTTTTTTTTTTTTTTTCTCTCCAATTCAGTGGAGAAATAAGTTTAAAACTCATTAAATTCTGAAATAATAACACTCGGTATTTATTAGAACTTAAGTGTTAAGATGCCAATAAAATTTATGCTAATTCCCTGTAGTGAAACTACTGCATATAATGAAGGGGAGATGATCAGAAATTTCAGAATTTGCTTTAAGTTTTAAAACACAGTGTACAAAATGAAGTAGTTCATAGTAATTGCTAGGCAACTGCTCAGAATACTAGACCGCCATTCTTGCTAGGTATATTCAAAAGTATAAAATAAAATCTACTGAATTGTTACTTAGCCCAGCCTAATGACGTACCGCAATCAAAATGCTTGAATATTTATTCATAGCTTCGCTTACATGCACATAGTTATGCTAAAGGACATGATCACAAAGCAGCCAAGTTGAGAACTCTCAACAGCTACATTTAGATGTGTAATAGTTCAGTAAAAACATGGAAAAAACTTGTATTGATTTTATTTTCTTTAAGCTCTTTGAGGATTAACTCATAGAAAGCTCAGTTTGCAGCTCATTGTATGAAATATTTTCTTGATGTTTTTAGAGACGTGTATATCTTGGACTTCTTGCTATAAAAGAAGGAAAAATCTTTCTGTCTCGTGACGTATGCAATTGCAAGTAAATGGGACTTCATCCGTTCCTGGAGAAGACCCTTGCTTACAACACTAAGTCACAAATGAAGTATCTCTTTACAGCTAAGCCAATTTGTCTGAATCTTGTGGGTAGAAGATGTTACTACTAGTGAGGATTATCAGATTTTCTTGATTTAAAATTGCCATGGTAAACTAGTTTTCTGCACTTTCCTTCCTTCCCTCATGTTATTTCAATATATTAAACAGCAGTTGAAGAAATCTAACTATTGTGAGGCTGGAAGCACAGAACTGGTATCCCTACAAAATGTGCCCTGGCAATAGAAGGAAGCTGTGGAGGAATGTCTGCTGTTATTTAGGCCCGAGTGACAAATATTTGTCTTCGAACTGTTTTTTGTCTTGTTACAGTGGAGCAAAGCGGTGTTCCTGGTTCTGATGCCATGCAGCTGAGGTTTTGGTTTGAATGTTTCTAAGTGCAGTGGAGGAATGTAATAGCACAAGTATTTCTTAAAGCAAAAGATGCTGCTTTTGGAAATGTCAGTATGATGAGAAAATTAAGATGGGCATTTATTCCCCCCATTTAAAGGAAAACTGTGAACTTAAAATTCTAGATATTTGAGGGGTTTTTTTTCTTTAAAAATTTGTGGTAATGGCTGTGGTTTTTTCTGCACACTTCTGTGGTTTGCTGTTCCCTTTCTGATCCAGGAATGCTCTGTGAAGGACTTGCACAAACTGATTCTTTTCTCCTTGATAATCAGGTCAATCAATTGACCATGAAGTGTTATTAAGCACAAGAGACAGCCTGATTGCCTCAGGAGACATGACAGAGGCAAAAGAAAATAGAGAATGTCCATCTGAATCACTGTGATTTAGTAACTTAGTACCTGTCAGCTGAGCCGCAGAAGTTGAGCTATTAGCCTGGCAGGTTGATAGATAGAATGAATTGAGTAAATCAATTGAAGAATTAAATAAAACTTTTTATGTTTTAACCTTGTATTTGAAGTGAGAACTGGGCCCGGCTTTTTAGTAGTTCTTAGCTAAAACTTGTTAGTGCACTGTAAGCTGGTTGTGTGTTTTTACCTTCTTTTGGATTTAACAAGAGTAGGTAAAATACTCAAGGTAATAGCAGAGGGTTTTTATTCAATGTTTCTTTGACTGGGGCATATCTGAAAGTTGCGAAGTCAGATACTAGTCTTCACCTAGTATGCTGAAAATTTACTTTTTTCTATCAAATTAAGCTTCATAAGATCTTTTTAGTAGTTTTCAATTTGTGTGCTGCTTCTTATGGCTAATGGTTTTCAGTCAAATTTTATTTTAATCCTTCAGAAAGTTAGATATGTGAAACATTTTTGAAGATTAAAACTAGTTTCTTTCTAAACTCCTCTACAGTACAAATGATTAGCAGTATCTACCTGTATGGTCCAGAGAAGTACCTATAGTAAAGTAACCCTTTCTTTACAGTGATCTAGAAATAAAACAATTTTATTTTGAAATAAGTAGCTACTTGTGAGAAACCTTAATTTGCAGGTGCAGAATACATTTAGTACTTAGTTTTTATCACTTTTGGAAAGCCACAGTTGAGTAAGAATATTGCATATTGGCTGCTTAATAAAGACATTCACTTAATAGCTTCAAAATCAGTAAGCAGATGACTAATTTCCTTTTAAAACAATGCTTGTTTCGTCCTAGTTTCTTGCCTTGGGGTACTGCCATAGGTAGATATGTGCAATACTTGATAAGGAAGGTGCATGGTGTCAGCTATGACTGCCATGTCCAGGTATGTTCCAACTTCCATGGAGTTAGAGAGGACATTGGAGAGAATTTGTATGTGATTGAGGAGGAGTCATAAAGGGGATCTTCCAAATTCATGTTGAGAAAAATAAGGAAGGATCTGTGCTTGGCTTGCCTGGGAAAAGGAAAGGAGTTTAAAGATTATGGAATGAGAAGTCCTCCTCACCTTCATATCTTTAGTCTGTTTCTATCTACTTGTGACCAAATACAGCATTTTCATTTTTTATTCTGTGTTCAAGTCTCAGTTCAGTACTACTTTGGGAGCACTAATTTTGAGAAGTGGAAATTTTCTAAGGTGTGATGCTAATTGGATATCTGGAAGGAGAGGGAAGGGATGCATGGTTTATTACATCTTGTCTTCATCATGTAGCCTATTGCTTTATGCATCAGTTAAACAACGGCTTAAAACACACATAGTAGTAAAGTAATCATTCTGTGATGAGTTGTCTCTGCCTGGAGACCTGTTAGTACCAGTACTAAAGTTCAGTAGTGGAGGTGAAATGTTTCCTTTGATGTCAGAAATGAAAATAATAGCCAGTTAGAACCACTTAAGATACTGAACGAACACACAAAAAAATAATCATACCCTACGTGCATGGGCAATGCATCTTTTCCTTTTGAACTTCCTAGACCTGATCTGCCTGCCCATCCTTTCCCTTTACCCTGCATTACAGCAGCCATCCCTTTTATTGAAGAAGACCAGACTCTACTGGCTTGTGTCTGCCCTGATAAGTGTTGGACGCATTCTGATCTTTAATTTGTGACAGACTTTTCTTAGTTTTCCATCCTGTGTTGTTCTTTGGAAGGCAGTACTCTCTTCCTCTTTTTAGTTACTTTGTGATGTTACTGATGGTAAAAGTAGCAATTTTATCTCTTCTTTACCTCAGCATATTTTTGCTAGTCAGTGTAAATGTTAGATGCTCACCAGCCATAACTTCCTTCTGACATCATTCTTGCCACTGGAGTATCTTATCTCTGGTCTACAAAATAATGACTTCAGCATTTTCTGAAACCACTTTCTTGCCTATAGCTGACTTCTTTAGATTTGAATTACTGAGTTGAATACAGCATTTTAAACCTAATGCTTCAGTTATAGATTTTGTTTGTTTGTTTTGCTTTTACTGGAGCCCCATTTTTGACAACTTTTTTTTTGAGGTGAGATGGTTGAAGTTGAAAGCTGGGTCAAAAGCTTATATAATTTTGAGACCCTAAATATAGAATGGAGTAATGACATAAAAAGATCAATCTCTGCACATATGTTTTGGTAGAGTATTTTTGTTTTGTTCTTACTCTGCGCATGCAATTTAACACAGAAGCTGGATACCCTGTGCTTGGAAATACGGGTCTTGCATATTCCTGCCATATGCTATGTGGCAGTTTAAAATGACGTGTAGGTTTCTTTATTATAATTGTCTCTGTGTGGGGTCTGAGTTTCTTGTTGATAGTAAAATTTCTATGTGGTCACTATAAAGTTTACCTTTTTTTGTTTGTTTTTTTTTTTAATAGTAGTGGAATGGGGTGATGATGTTAAAGCAGTATCAGAAGATGAAGCCATGGTGCTGGTGAACCATCAAGCAACGGGTGACGTCTGCACTCTGATGATGTGCCTTCAGGATAAAGGCACGGTAGGCTACAACCCAGGAGCGGTATAGTTTCTGTGTGTGTGACCTGTTACCTGGGGTGTGCTTGCATCTGTATGCGGTACCGATGACAGACTTTGGTGTGTTAATCCACCAAATGATCTCAAGGCCCTGAATAGGAAGCTTTTTGTTTGGATTTGGTGTAATGTGACAGCCAGTAGCTTGGAGCAGGTTCTAGACCATAAAATATGAGCTGAGTCAGTGTGCATCCAGTTAGGTGAACATAGAGGGAAGCAAATCTGCTTGCAGATAATCAGGTACTCGACTTTCCGCTCACCTCATGCCTTTATGCAATTCATTTAAGAGTAGGTAAAATGCTCTAGGTAATAGCAGAGGCTTTTTATTCTTCAAATCCTTTCTCAGACGAACACAGGTCTAGCTTCCTGATTTGATTATGACTTTATTTCAGCATGGATTTTTTCTCAAAGTTAGAAGCAAGTTCTGTATGAGAGTTGGGTAGGAGTTCAGAAACTGAAAGTGACTTCTTCGAGGGCATGTCCAAACTAAGGTGACTAGCTGAGGTCAGAATTGCTTGAGCTCTTATTTCATAAACTCTTTAGTTGCACTTTACACCAAGAAATGCTTATGTCAATTGTTCACGCATTGCTGTTCAGAAAATTCACATCTAGGGAGTGTAGTGCTCGAAATTAGCATATGGAATCCGAATAGGAAGTTAAACATACGTTCAAATCTGGAGGAAGGAAGTCTGTATGATTAGGCTACAAATGGTGGGAGACTTACCTGGCAAGCTGAAAAAAATGCATCAGATGTTCTCGTTTTGCATTGTCATCTTTCTTGCAACTGTGTGGTGAAGAAACAGGGAAAACGACTGCTTTTTGTTCCATCTGCACAACTTGTAACTGGCACTGTTCTTAGTGTATATTGATATAGATTGTGTATACATACATCACTGGTAGAGACAGAGTGTAACATTTTTTAGAACTTTTCCCAGTCTTAAGACAGTGGAGCTGATTTTAAAACAAACAAACAAAAAACCATCAAACAAAAAAGTATGAAAATGCCACTTAGGACTGAGCAGAGAGACTGATTTCCACTTTCTTCTGTAGCCTAGAGAAGACTGGTGTTTTTAAGAGTATTTTTAATTGCTATATCTAACTTCCTAATTCCAGAAGAAATTATATATGGTATTCTATACTATAGCTCAATGAGTAGAATGACAGAATAAAGACTTTAATTCTCTTCATCAAAATTATGCATAGGACAGTCTTGTGACTGTACAGGGTATAGTCCTGTGAGTACGTATTGCATATAATGTTGACTATATCCCAGGTTTTTAAAATATCATGGAGCTTCACTGATTCATGTATGTGTACTTATATAAATCTAAGCCATAATTATCCTTTTTGACTCTATAGCTAAAAAGTTTCAGTTAAGACAGAGTAAGTTTCAGTGAACGCAGATGATGTTAAAAAGGGATGAAAGCAGTGAAATGGCAAATAATCTTCACCATACGAACTGTTAGGTTTACGAGTTGTCAGAAAAGCAGAACATCCATAAAATCACTTTTTCCCTTAAATAATTGCAGTTATAGCTCTCAGAATATTTATGTATAGAGCCTAATATGGCTTTAATGTTTTTAACTAATAAATAACAAAAGCATGACCTGTCCAAAAGAAACCATTATACACTTGGCAACTATTTAAATTAGGCAGTTTTCTTTAAAAGCAGTTCAAACTTCCTTGTGAAGGACTCCATGATATTTGTCTGTCAGTAACAAGATAGTAATTCCAGTTATTATTTTTATTTGGTTTAGGTCAGTTAAGATGCACTAATTACTGAATATTTTACCACTCGGAGAACGCATTTAACTCTCAAGAGTATTTTGTGAAGGTGAAAGACACACTTCCATTTCACACAAAAGGGCATACAGAGGGCAACAGCTTCTTAAAGGTGGCCACTTGGCAGTGGTGGTGCAGTGGCAGAACTAGGAAGACTTTCATTCTGTGGCTGTCCAAATTTTCTTTTGCTTGCTTTTGCCAGCCAGTGCAGACTGAAAACACGTGTAAACTGTAAGTGCTTACTATTTAATGATGCTTTTAAAAAATTGTTAATTTAAGACACCACAAGTCTTCAATTTAAAGTTCTACATTTTTTAGTGTAGTGAGGTAGAATACTGAAATGTTCTTGCAATTTGTCAATATTTCTTAAGGACATGTCAGGAACCCTGATGGTATTTTTTCCTAGTATTTTATAAATTCTTATATATGAATGATAGTATAGTTTATCTGGTTTAAGCAAATTTAATCTCACAAAGCAGTAGACTAAAATACATGTGTTAAGACTTGTCATTCAGATTCACTTATGGGAATAAGGAAATTCGGACCTCTTTTTAGGGGATTGGATCTTAGCTAGAAGTTATAATGGAAAATTTTAGTGGAAGGACTGGGCTGGTATTGTTTGATTAATACATGCTACCATAAAACCAGCCACCCAGAGCAAGCTTTCAGCTCAATCAGAAGTGACCTAATTACACATTTTAGGTAGTTCAAGAAATTGTTCCAATTTTTTTATAAAAGTGTTAAAATAAGTTAGTTGAGGTGTCATAAACATTAAAGGTTATGCGTTTAACAAAGAAAAGTAGGTTGAAATGCTGCTTTTACTGCTTTCTGACTGGATTA
>VWZY01012832.1:54429-68384 GCA_013399075.1 Chloroceryle aenea | reverse complement strand
AAAGTAGAAAGCAGTTCCAGGAAGGGTGTAGTGGAGACAAAGAGCTACAAACTCTACTTTTTTGAGTGCAAGTTTCAAGACTTTTTCCTAGGTTTCATTGTGAAGTTGGAGGTGCTTGAAAGATGAAAGTTATTCAGGTTGCTTTGTTGTGAAATCCATGTAGAGTGAACTGAAAGTGGGCCTGCGAATAGGAGACACCTAGGATTTTTTTAAACAAAATCGGTAAAAGCTTTATCTACATTCTGAACTTACTTAAGCTGGAAAGACGAGCAAAAAGGACCTAAAACAACATCCAGGAATGCTTTAAATTCATAAACAGCTGTGAATCTGTTCTCAAAACATTCCTGATTGTCTTTGCTTAAACCTCCTTGAAGTGCAAATGTTAAGAGACTCATCTGATAAGCATTGTTTTGTTCCTGAGTATACTAAACGGAAGAGCCACCTCCAGTTTCTTGCAGTGTCCTCTGTAGTGCCCTTGGTAGCAGAATGGAATGAATATCCATTAATCGTTTGCCTTTTAATTGCAAACAAAATAATTGTGTCCTATCCCCTCAAGTCCTTTTTTATTTTATGTGTTAGTGAGTGTATATATACGTAAATTCATACATTAAAATGTCATCTTTGTACTACTTTGCCTATAAGCCTAGGGAGTGCTGATTTGTATTCACTCAGCTCTGGAGTTTTGCCTCTTTGTAGCCTGCTTGCAGCCTGTATGTCACACCGATCTTTGACTCAATCATATCACTCCTTTTCAAAAAGCCTGAGGAAGTCTAAGGACAGTAGTTAGAAGCCCTGCGTCACCTAAAACATAGTGAGGTGGACTTCGACTCTGAAATGACCATCAACTTTTAGGGTAAACCTACCATCATCTAAATAAAATTACAATAAAAAGTGGTAAGAGAGGAGACAAGCACTAGTGGTGATGGGCAAGAGTTCTTCCTCCAGGATTGCCATAGAACATGTGGAGACTAATGCTGACTCCTCAAAAGAGACTCCTCAAAAGAGACAAACCTTTTATTTTATTAAGCTTGCCTATCTCCTCCAGTAAAATAGATCATGTTAGTTTAACTTCTGCTTGATATAATAGAACAATAATTTTCAAAATGTACACACTGACAATCACGTGGGTACTGCTGCAGGCTAAATTGTCATTAGTGGAATTTTGGTGGTGTTTTTATCACAAGGTATGGTTCCCTACATCAGTCTGTCATCTTTAGGCTGGTGCAAGGGCATGAATTTAGTGCCTTGAAGAGCAGTAACACCTCTCAGTGATGCGTTCTTTAACTCTTGTCCTTAGGTCATGTCACTTCTTTTGCCCTTTTTTTTTTTTCTTTCTCTCCTTGAGGCTTTCTGATTTACTGAAATGGAAAGAATCTGAATCTCTGCAGAGAGAATTTTTGCATTAAGAGCCTCCCTTATTTAACAGAGACGTGAGGATAGCTGTATGAGAAAACAGTTCACCAGTATTAGTCTCAAGTGAGGAGTTACAGCTAGGAGCTAATTTTTCTTTTATCACTCACAAAGACATAGTGTGTCATTGTTCCCTGGAATATGTGGCACCTAGTAAGACATACCACTGGCACACTGGAAAGGGTACAAGCACATGGGTACCAAGAAATGGATGCTTCTTTCCAAAGAAAAACTCTTCTTATCTTTGAAGGCTGTCCTTTTCTCTTAAATATGGTTTCCTTTTCCACTTCCAGTGATGCTAGAAGGTCCAGAAATGGGTGCTTTGGCATCATGCAGGATTTTCAAGTTTGCTGGTATTAAAAAAAAAAAAAAATCCAAACAAACTAAGAAAACAAAGTTGAGGCGTTCTCACTGTGTTCTTATACAACGATAGCTAGCTTCTAAAGTTGACATTCAGATGTTTCTGGGAGATCAGCTTTATGTCTAAGGCAATAAAATATCTTAAACATTCTTTGGCAGGTATGTTCTTGCAAGTGTGTAAAAAGCTCACTTTGCTGAGCAACTGGCCACTGTTTAAGTGAAAGAAACAGGGAATGTGACACCTTTCTCCAAATATATAACCCAGGATTTGTTTACAGCTTCTGTGTCCAAAAGGGAGAATAGGTAATCAGAGCACTCCAAGAGATAATTAGATTTCTTTGGAAGAAAGACGTACTCATACATGCAATTCTGGACACAAATGTCAAATTACTGAGCTGCTTTTACAAAACAGAATTCCTGCATGAAATATCATCTGCTTCTTTTTACAAATTCCATGTAGACGTATGAAGATGTGAAAACAGGTAAAAGGCACCATCTTTCACTGTATCAGACTATTTTGTTAGAAGTATTGTTGAAGGCATGAAGGTAGATTCTGAGTATTTCAGTTGCCATGCAAGCCTCTGGTGTTTGAAGTGTGGAGTACACTTCAGCAGTAGATGTAATCAACTAATATAGGAACAATACATTGTCTTTTCAAGAGGAAATCTTTATTTCTTGGACTGATTTCTCTCTGGCTTTGCCTCTAGTTATGTATCATGGACAATGGAAAGATGACAAGCAGAAGGTGCCTGTTTAAGGTTCAAAAAAAAAAAAAAATCTTCTGATTAGCAGAGAAATATCATGGTTCTCCACAGGCTTTTTCTGATCATGATAAATGGAAGAGTGATATTTTATATCACTTAAGTTTCACTGAACTTGAATTGGTCTTGGTGTGGCCTTATAACAAGAGGGAATAGTAAAGGCAGCCAGCCCTGTGCATGACTGAGAGCATGCTGAGACACTGGATTTTCCAGTTTTGCAGAGCCAATTCCTGCCTCTTAAATAAATCTACATGTAGGAGCTACAGAGGGGAAGGACCTTGTGAAAGAAGCAGCTTTTCCCTTCTGTTACTTACCTCTTCTGGAGTAATTCTATTTCAGATCTCAAAGGACTGAACTGGTGTGGTCTGTGCCTTCACTGTTCCATAAGAAATGATGGCCAAAGTGAATCTAGTTAATCCACCTTTATGCCTTTTGCCTTCTCACTATGCCTCTTGTCTGGGACAAAGAGTGTAAGCTAACTTAATGTGAAATTCTCAGGGTTGTGTGTGGCTGCTCTGCCACAGGAGAAATTGGTAATGGCGTGTGGGCTGTACATAGGTCTCTGTGAATGCTGCTGTTTAAAGGTACAGTGAGCATGTATGGAGCTTATGTACATCAGAAGAACGAGAACAGTGTGATCTCATCCCCAAGATTGCCAAGTATAAATAAAAAAAAGACAAGGAGATATGTTTTTTGTGGTAGGCATAAAGCAGCTGGAGATTTCAGATTTCAAATTTTGTGTACTTCAACAGATACTGAAAATGTTTTTAGTTTGCAACTGGCTTTAAATTGTGGTGGTATGTCAATAAAGAGCATTAAACTACTTGTGTGAAAAAACAGAGTAGAAATTAGTATATAGCTAAAAGTGTAGGACTGTATATTATATTACAAAAAGACAGCAGTTTAATCCTGCTCTGGAGGGAGAAGGGTAGCACCTGTACTGCTTTATTCTGTGGGGCATAAAGGACTTTATTCCATATATTTTCTAGATTTATTGCTGTTATGAGTGTGACCACTATATACATAATTCTCTGCACTTTATATTGAATAAACTTTTTTTTAACTTTTCAGGTTGTCCGTCAGATGATGTGGCTGATGGATCACATTTTTAAGTACACAAACTTTGGCATTGTGTCTCTGATTCATGGAGACTTCTTTATAAGACAGGTAAACAGAAACATTTAGTAGTGCTTTGATTTATCCTTCTGTTGGGAACATTGTGATGTTATGGGAGTTGCTGGTTGCCTCCTGAATGGTTTGAAGGATGAAATAATTATGCTCTAATGTGTGTATTTGGGTAGAGACTTTTTTCCACGCTTATTTTATTGTTTGCCTAGACACGAATGTTGGAATCCAATTATGATGGGAGTCTTATAAGATGTGCAAGCAAAGTTCATGGGCAGTCCTTTTTATCTTTGTTCTTCTGACTGCCCATTGTTGGCACCTCTGTTCTTTACTTAGTGACTTTGAAGCTGTACAGTGGGTCTGGTTAGGTCACTGTTCGGACTGTTGAAGTTTCAGATAAAGAAAGGCAGGACCATTCCTTTTGATGGTGGTGTACTAGTAGACCAGGTTAAGGTGGTGATGGACCTGCATAGGCAGTAATTAATTGATTCTTGAAGGTTAATTATTTGAGCATCATGAAAGAATGTGTGCTGAGCTCAACATCTCAAATGTTAAGCAGTGAAACATTCAGTTTTTCTCACAGTTTGGGTTTTATTGTTTGGTAGCTGTTGATCAAACTACACTCAAAGTAGAAACTTGAAAGTGTGATGATAAGCATGAATCTGCTGCCAGTTACGTGAACTGCGACATCTAGCATATATGGTTTTTTTCCTTTTTTTATTTGTCTGTACTTAAAATGTATGGGCAGACAGAGGGAATTCATGAACTTTACAGAGAAGGAGAAGCAAATTTACTCAGAATGAAATAAAGAAATACTTAATTACAGCTCTACAGAGCTAAAGTGAGATTTCTCACTAAGACTAGAGGCATGGTTAGAAAACCTCTGGCAAAATTAAGTAATAAAGCTCTCTAGAGATATACAGCTGTGTACTGTGAGAGTATGGAAAGGAACAGGGTTTGCCACTTTTTAAAATAAAGATCTGTTTCAGTAGTTAAAATCCTCAAGACAGGTGTTTTGAGGTACACAGAGCTTTCAGCTTGTTCATTGTAATTTCTGAATGTGATGCTGCAGTTCCAGTTACAAAGTCAAGCCATTACAAACCTGCAAAAACTAAGGCTTTCTCTCATTTTTTTTTAAAAGTAGCTGAGATATACAACATCACAAATAATGTTATCATGATTCTAAATATAAACTAATTGAAAAGAAAATGTTTCTTGGCCCTCAATTAGCTTTTGGGTGTAGCAAAACCACTTAAGGTGAGCGAGTAATGATCCTTTGCTGAACTATGAAAAGGCCCTAGTAGTATCTGGATGAGCAAATAGTTCCTTTTTTTTGTGTGGGTGTAAAATAATGTAATTTCATCATGGTACCATACATCCTATCTGTTAAAAATGTACATTAGCCTCATCTTCACAAGCAGAACCAGTGTCAGTTTTAGGATTGCCTCTGAGGTTTACTAGCAGCCAGCTAGTGTTTTCTCCCATTGAAAAGTTTACTGGAAGCCAAGACTGGAAGTAACTTGCCGTATCAGTGACACAAAGCATATGGCATCCTAAAGAATTTGTAAGCAGGCTGTTGCTACCTGTTTTCTTTCCTCTAA
Organism: Chloroceryle aenea; assembly: GCA_013399075.1. NCBI lineage: Eukaryota > Metazoa > Chordata > Aves > Coraciiformes > Cerylidae > Chloroceryle > Chloroceryle aenea. The sequence continues at coordinate 63,127 of VWZY01012832.1, read as the reverse complement.
GTGAAAGAAGGTTTGAGGCCATTCCCTGTGATGGTGATCAACTAGCCATGGTCTTCAAGTATTGTGTTAAGGAGCTGCATCTCCGTGACTTACTTTGTCTCCTGTCTGGATAGTATGTTAATGGCATTTTATCTTCAGGACTCTTTAGTGTGCCACTAGTTATGGTTGCTTTTATAACACTCCTCTTTACCCATTAGTCTAGCAGATTTTTCATATCATGGCAGCATCTTAAACCTCATCATACTTGCTAAAGGATAATTTTCCCACCAGCCTTATTCATTAGGTTTGGATAGGTTTTGGAGAGTTTTAATATCTAACACTTGAAAAGTTTATTGGTCACTGCTGGTTGGTTGTGGGGTGGGTTTTTTTTTTGTTTTGTTTTGTGGGTTTTGCTTGTTTCTTTGTTTCTTTGTTTTGTTTGGGGTTTTATGTGTTTTTTGTTTGGTTGGGGTTTTTTTGTTTTGTTTTGTTTATTTGTTTTTTAACTACTGTGCTATCCTGGACTCCCATGGTGGTAGGGAATGACTGTTTTAACTGAGGAGCTTTTATACTGCTCTTTAGTTGCATCAGTAAGAGCAGGCAGAGCTTTTTCCTTGTCTTTCATGAGGTAAGCTGGAAGTAATTGTGAGATTTCAAAATCTAGTGTGAAACACTTTCACAAAACTTATTTTCAATAAAATACCATTTCTTGTCGTCTTCCACTCAACCCCACTCTTTTCTGCTAAAACTACCCAATACTTGTGATGGAAGTGGAAGGTTGACACTTGAGTGGAAGGTTTGTAGCATATTTTTGACATTTCAGAGAATTAAAATCACCTCTGCTGAGGGAAGCTTAAATTTTGGACTCCTGTGTCTTTTGAGTGATTTGTCAAAGTCAACTTGGAGCACTCAAAAATGTAAATTAATTGATGTAAATTAATTGCTGTGAAAATGTGGGTAGCTTGCTCTTGCTGTTGGAAGCTGGAAGAGAAGAGATTGTTCTTGAAGATAATGAAGACATTTTTGCAGTAATTAAGGACAAATCTTACTCTCTTTAAGTGAAAAAGTTATGCTGATGCATCAAAGTGGAGAAAGGAATGAGGGCTGGTGTTCATTTTCTTGGTTGGTGGGTTTGTGGTTTTTTTTCTCCTCCCCTTGGTCCTTCAGGCTTAATTATCACATGGCTATATGCTGTACACAGCTAAAGACCAAGCTAGAAAATGGTGTCATACAGTATCTTGTTGGCTAGGGCATCTCATTTTTTTTATTGTTGCAGTCTTTAAGTTCAGACAAAAAATCACTTCGTACTCAATATCTCCTAAAGGAAGAAAACCTGCAATGCCACAAACCAGGAATTTGTTTTTTTTTTTCCCTTCTCAATGAGTATTTCCATCAGTTTGCTGATTGCAGTTGAGAATAAGCATTCAAGCAGCTCAGGTTTCAGAGAAATCTGTGGTTCTCCTGTTGTAAGCAAACTCTCAACCTGATCTCAAGGTCCAGATGTGTTGTCTGGTACCTCTCCTACTCTAACATGGGATGCGGGAAAAGTGCATAGAAGATAAGTAAGCTAAGCTAAGCAAAGATGTTGTTTGGTGTGCAGAAATTAATGATAATACATGGACCTTCAAATCATGGCTGGAGCCCCATTGTTGTCTTTGAAGAATTAGGTTGGCAATTTCAACTTGGGACCCAGTAGCAACTAGGGACTTGTGTAAATACGTCCTCCTGTTATGTGGAGCTCCGAGTTACAAAATGGATGTCACTCTTGCAAGGAAGTCATCAAATTGGGAGTTTCATCCTTAATTTCAAGGGCCTTTTTTCAGCCTTTCTGTAAAGTGGCATTAACTCAGTCACCAGCAAGTACTCTGGGAATGTTGTTTTGTGTTGTTATAGAGGCTTAGTTGTATCTCTGAAAAGAGACACAAAAATTACAGAAATTATCTGTTTTAATGTTATCTCTCTTAAGCATTCATTTTATTTAGGTAATGTTTTATCCCTATAGGGAAGAGCACACCGTGACCAGCAGCTTGTGTTACTCAAAGAGCATCTAGAAAAATATTACAGGAGCCGTAATCGGAAATGGATTGTTTTATTTCCGGAGGGTGGATTTCTTAGAAAAAGAAGAGAAACAAGCCAGGAGTTTGCCAAGAAAAACAATTTGCCATTTCTTAAACATGTCACCCTGCCGAGACTTGGGGCAACACAAGTAATCCTGAAAACACTTGTACCGCCACAAGAAAATGGAACTCCAACAGGTGGAGATGCTGTGATAAAAGGTAAAGACCATTTTCATTCTGTGGATAAAGAGCAAATTGAATGTGCAATATTGAAGTAAAACATTTTATGTTGAATTGGTCTCTTTAAATGTCAGATATATCCATAATGCATCATATTTACATAAAAGTTTCATATTTTTTTTTAGTTCCATTAAGTTTATTGTTTATGTTGAGATACACAAAAATAGAAAATGCTAGCTTTAATTTGATTTGGTCTACAGTGTGGCTGCATGAATTTTTGTCTTGGCACGCATGCAGGTATTGGAATGAGCACACAGAGTGGGCAAGAAGGTGGGCTGCTGCTGTCAGCATGACGTGTTTTGCAGTGGTTTATGATTGTGTGGAACTATAGTAAAAGTATTTCTGGAATATGCAAACTATGATAACATTTTTATTCCTGGTTTTAAAAGCTTCTTTGCATCCAGTACTGCATACTTCATTCCTCTTCTTGAACTAGTTTGTGTTCTGTTCAAGTTCTTCTATCCTCTATGGATTTTTATGAAGACTGTCCCCTTTACTGCTGGAATTAACTGTCACTGATGACTAGATTTGAAGGGCTGTGTTGGCTGTCTTATTTAGAAGAGCTGGGAGGGAATAAGAATATTCCTTCAGCATTGTTATTGCAGGACTCCTGGTCTGTAAGGCAGGGTATAGCTGGGATATAAATAATGCCTGTAGTTATGGGACTTGGGGCTTTTAGTCTCTTATTTTTTAAAATTAATTTATTCAAACATTTGGAGAGAGGCGTTGGATCTGACCTCACCTAGTTGTGGATTTATGTTACTTATTATAGAAACACTGGATTAGGGTGTTGGTTTTTTTATTGATGGGTGCTTATGATATTTCCACAGCCAAATTACTGCAATCATTTAGCAGTTTGATCCAAAGATCCATCCTAATGAACATGTAGATTACTTGTTAGTTGTTTTTGGTTTGTTTTTGGTTTGGTTTGTTGTTTTGGGTTTTTTTGGTTTTTTTAGTGCTGAAGTTCAAATTTCAGTGTTAGCAGGAAGCCTCACACAGAAATTGCTTCCAGAATTTTAGTTTTGAAGTTAATCTTGTCAACATAGGAAACGAATCAAAATTATATTCTTGCAGGAGTGGAGGGAAAATGTTAAAGGATCTGAAAATCAACCTGTGGAACGCTTCAGAATATTTTCTTCCAGGCTACATTCAGAAAAAAGCCCTTGTTGTCTTAGAATATTTTACGTTTAAAAGTGTAACAGAGTAGTCTAGACCTTGTTAAAAGTTATTCATTAAGGAGAAAAGTTTGGCCTGTTCCTATTCCATTTATTCCCATCTCAAAGGCAAAAAGGTATAAAAAGTAGGAATTTCCCCAAATATGAATTACAGTCCTCCTAGTTCTGGTAAGGGGACCTAAAGCACTCGACAAATACCAGTTTTGTATTTTCATACTCTTAGATTGCTATCAAAGTGACTGAACATCAAACCTCACTTGCTTCAAAATGATTCAGACTCTGCAGAAATGAGCCTTTGATAGTAGCTGACCTAACTGGGTACTAAACTAGTTTCTGAAATACAATGGAATCACATCTGTTCATGGTACTCAAAGGACAAAAGGAAAGATGCAGTAGGCAAAAATAGCTAAACCCACACATTTCTTTTCTGTCATTCTTTCAGAGTAGTGGAAGGAGACATAATGAACGGGATGAAAGAGAACAGTGAAAGTAAATTTTATATGCTGGGAAGAAGCATCATTTCATACATAAGCTGAGTTATTCTAAGTCCTCTCAAGCTCACAAAAATGCTTCTAGCATAGTAAAACTTTCATTTCAGACATGTACAAAAGGTTAATTCTTAATCTGCATCTAGTATAAAAGACTCTTCATCTAATTGTCTGCCTTCCAAATACTTTTACTGTATCCTTGCCTCTTCAGAAACCTTTTAAAGAATGTTTGTTCAGTTAAATGAAATATAATTGTATAATATGATAAGGTTATATTACAAAGTTAGAAGCTTAACAAGTTAGTGATCATCTTGATTATTTTTTTATCCCTTTATTTAACCACATGAAAAAAACCCGTCTCAGTGAAATCAGACTTGCCTGAATCTTCTTGGGGTTACCATTGTTGACCTTTGGGTGCTAAAACTAGATGTAGTAAAGGTTTTTCCAGGATCTTGCATAGAGATTTTAAGTAAATGTTTTGTACATTACTGTACTTCTTTGCTTGAGAAGTGGCTTGTGTAACAGTAGCATCCCACTTGGAACTTCATGGTACACTGAAAACATTTTTCCTCTGCACCATTTCTTGTGGTCTATACTGACTCATTGAACAATGTTCCTGGTGTCATGAGTTACCAAATTATTCAGCTTCCTATAATAAGCTTTCTTCTCCATTATTTATCTTTCTCTCAATTATTTGTTACCACCAAGCTTTACTGATAATGATGGGGATTCATCATCTTCCCCTGTCTCATTTTAGTTAAATTAATTTATATATTAACTCCTCATCAAAAATTACATCCTTGTCCTGTTGAATTTCCTGGGTGGCTATGTTATGATGAGTTCATGACACACACTTGCAGTGTTCTTAAGTGTTTTCATTTTATTAGAACTTCATTCATTTTAAAGTACACTTGTACCCTCTGTACCACTGCAGATTTTACACCATTGTACTCTCTCAACTGAAGTGGTGTATAATACTGGGTGGAAAGAAAAGACGACAAAAGCAGTTATAATAAAAGATGATTCATTCTCAATATACTGCTGTGCTGCACCCTATTTTAATACAAGCCAAGTTGCATGCGGTGGTTTTACATCACTCCCTTGCTCCCCAGCTTGCTTCGGTACATTAAAAATCACTGGAGTTACAGCCTTCAGATAGTAGTTGAAGAAGAATTGGGCAACAGTTAAATGCCACATCATCTGTTGTTCTGCCTCTAATGTCTCTGATTTGATTTCTGCCATCCCTTTGTTAGAGGTGGGTTTATGTTGTGAAGTGCAAGGTTCAGTAGCCTTCTCAAAATTTCATTTGCCATGATTATGATATTAGTATTACTAATATCCAATCCCCTTTTCAGTTTATTTTTTTGTTCTAGTTATGAATTTCCCATAGTTTATTATCTGATTCTTCCTCTGTAAAGTGATAGGAAAAACAAATGTTCCAGAGTTAGACAACCAATATTATTTGATAATTCTTGTACTTAAACTGATCAGTTACTTATTGGTTGCTTTTCTAAGGCAAGAATCCTCTATTTTCTTAATATCTTTCTCCTAAAGAGTTTCCCAAGCTTTCTTTCATTTTTAAATTCCCTAATACTATCCTCTACATGGTGAAAATTAGCTTACTGCTGGTACATAATAAATTAAATTACTAAAATAGTTGGTTTTGCTGCTTTTTGAAACACTTCTTTAATTTTAACAAAATTGTACAGTTTGTTCCTAAATAAATAGAGGGATGAAAAAACATAAAGGAAAGGTAGTACTATCATTTAATGGCTTGAGTGATTTTGAAGCTAAAAAGCACAGACAGTGTAGTTAAATGTCTGTGAAAAATTGGTATAATCTAATTCTGGTGTCTGATTAAAGTATTCGTCTGTGCTGATGTGCTGTGCCCCCTGAACTGAGCACTGCTGTCAGCACCTGCATTCCAGGACAAGGTTTTAGTGCAGAACAGAAATACGAACAGCATAAAAATATTTGATGTATGGCAGTCATCACCTGTGGGGACCAATATGGATGTATATCAGGTTATTTTATGGTTTGGTTTTGTTTAATTTTTTAAGGGAATGCTTAGTATCTGACATAGTTGCAAGTACAGTGTTTCTTCAGTTAATAAGAATTAATCTTCCTGTGAGTTTTAGAATTGGCAAAACATTCTAAGTACTGCACAGCTGGCAATTCAAAGGAATTTGGAGCAATTGTTCACTGAAGATATGTGTTCCAGAACGTATTTTTGATCAGCCTTACTCTACTATGTGTTTTTTACTTCTTTATTTTACCATGCAGCAATTTCTTTTGTCTGATAAGGAGCTGTAATGAGCTCGATTAGAGCCATCTTGAAATCTTAGCTCGCTGTTTTCAAATGCAGCACAGTACATTCAGTTCTGATGATTTTTCTCAGATAAATTCAGTTTTCCCTTCTGGAGAGCTGGGCACTGGACTTGGTAATTGATTTTTTTTTTTATCAAACTCTTTCGTTCATTGTTATATGAGGAATGTGACTTGAATAACACATAGGAAGGTTTTTGGTTTTATAATTGTGGAAAGGGGATGTCCTGTTTTGTTCCAGGTGATTTGTTAAGGAGTGATCTTGGCATAATGAGTAAGATGTTCAGTCTGAAAGCTAATCTCTGGGAGAAGAGTCAATTTTAAAGTCAGTGCTCCAGCTGATCACATGAGGACAAGTAGAGGACAAACGGCAAGTTACAACAAGGTGTTGCTAAGCAGGGGAAGGCAACAGCCTATTTTGGCTGTGTTTAGGGTGATGTCAGTGCTCAGGAAGCCACACCTGAATACTAGTGAATGCTAGGAAATATTTTCTTTTTCAAGTGAAAACTGTATTCCTTAGGTTCATGCTTGGCTGGTGCATTCTTTTCCACTCCAGGTGCAATCCAGCGGTATCACACCATCCAGAGCTTCACTGGAGGTGAGGCTTCCTGATGAAACCTGCCTTTATAACTTACTCTTCTTCTCAGTGTTAAGCACTGACAGTTTGCTGGCAGGTTTAAAGAGTCCTGCACATAGTCATACCCTGTCTTTTTAGCATTCATTGAGAGTCCAGGGAGGACACAGGGGACCAAGAGAAGGTCTAAACTCCATTGAATTTGTGATTGTAGACAGTCAAGTGTCTGCTTGCTGTGAGAGGACCATAGAGGATGAGAGAGCACTGAATGTCTTGAAGATGCTGATGGTAATATGATTTGGAATTAATGTGAAGCAGCTTACTATTACTGAATCCATGGCTACAACAAAAAAATAAACAAACAAAACCAAACAATAATTAAAACAAACAAACAAAACAGCTGTGGAGATTTGTGTCTGCTGCTGATTTAAAAAACAAAACCTGTTTAAATTTTTTATTACTATTTTGTCTAGGACAGAAAGCTACTGTTATATGAGACTCTTCAGTCTTAGCACTTATAATGCAAATATGTACCATTCATGCTAAGGTACATTATTACTGGTAGACATAGTTGCATCCAAACCACTTAAATGTCTGCAGGCCTGTTTTGAACATTTATTTATTTATTTAAAAAGAATGACTGCTTAACATTTTAAGGAGATTTGAAGAATCTGAATCCTTTACCTGTGCTTCAAGTTGCACCACAGAAGAAAAACTAGTCCTCGGAGAGACCAGCTTAAATTTGGCCTCTGCAGCAGTTTCTTCTGCTGAAGTCTGTCAGCCAGGCCGCTCAATCTTTCAGCAGGTACTAGAAATGAAGTTTGCCTTTTAATGGTAGGCAGAAAGTTCAAAGGGATTGTCTGTGACTGAAACATCTATGGCTGTGCTGGCCAAGACAAGTTCTTAAACAGNTAACCCCTCAAAAAGAACTACAAGTTAGTTTGTTTTTTTTCCCAAAGTTAATATTCTAAACTCCGTGATGACTTAATTGGTTGGGGGTTTTTTGGCAGTGTGAGGTCTTGGATGATTATGTAAGGCTTAATTTAAATCAGAGCATGCAGAAATATGTGACACTGATTTGATTGCACATCTTGCTAATTGCACATGAAGGTAGTTGCACTAAGACCTGCTTGCTCTAAAGGAGTGTCTGTGGAGGGTGATGTTACCTTCAAGATTCCCCCCCCCCAACCTGGTGGGATGACAGAAGCAGGTTTTTTTTCCCCCACCCTGCCCTGGAAGGTTGCTGGAGGTGAGTTTGGAGCTGGTCTGAGGAATCCATGCATCAGCTCTGCTCCACAACAGCAGAATGTCGGAAATCGGCACAGAAGAGCAAGGCAAGAGTCTTCCCATAATGAAGTTTGAACCATTATCCACTAAAAGAACAGTCTGAAATACTAGCTAAATATTTAATAAATTATTTTAAAACATTTTACTGTAAATAAGATAATGTGCCTGTATCCATCTGGCACTTTTTAACTGCAATTAATGATCTTTGTTGCTTCCTCTTAGACAATTTACATGTCTTTATGCATTCTTACTTCACATCTGGGAAAGTAATAAATTGAATTGTTTTCTTCCAAAATCCATTTCTAAATTAATACTTCTGTGGATTTGCTATTAATTTCATATTGGCNCAACACTTTTTTTTTTATTCCCCTAGCTACGAAGGTCAGGCCTGAGGTTCCTACCACATAACTAAAGCAGTAGTCTTTCTGCTCTGAGTTCCTGTTAGTGTGCTTCATTTAAAAATGAACGGGGTTTATTCTTGTTCAAAGATCTGCTTGGGCCTGAAAGCAGCATCTTTGGGTGTACTGAAGTCCTACACCTTTTTGTTGTGTGCAGTTTTTTCTCTCTCCC
>VWZY01012832.1:28280-54297 GCA_013399075.1 Chloroceryle aenea | reverse complement strand
TCGGCACAGAAGAGCAAGGCAAGAGTCTTCCCATAATGAAGTTTGAACCATTATCCACTAAAAGAACAGTCTGAAATACTAGCTAAATATTTAATAAATTATTTTAAAACATTTTACTGTAAATAAGATAATGTGCCTGTATCCATCTGGCACTTTTTAACTGCAATTAATGATCTTTGTTGCTTCCTCTTAGACAATTTACATGTCTTTATGCATTCTTACTTCACATCTGGGAAAGTAATAAATTGAATTGTTTTCTTCCAAAATCCATTTCTAAATTAATACTTCTGTGGATTTGCTATTAATTTCATATTGGCTGTTCTGTAATACATTGCTGCTTTTAAAATGAAGGACTCTGTATTTAGTGCTTTCCTTAAGAGAGACTTGACAAGCACTCTGTCATGATGCTGGCAAGCCCGGAGCCTCTAATGGGACCTTGTGTTCTCATTTCACCTGTCTGTCAGGGTTTTAAAATACTTTTATTTCCAGAAGGTGACACTGGCTGTTTCAGCTTGACCTGTGTAGCTTACCCTTGGCTAAATCGGAACAGCACTACTACTAGTAACACATAACCTAAATATTAGGAAATACCATCTGCCCTTATTTCAGGCAGTATATGTGCATTTGTAATGAAGCCATACAACTAATTCTCGAGTAGCTATCATGAAAACACGAGCTGTTTGTTACAATAATTGGTAGATATATGTGATAGTGTTGCTCTAATTGTCTCCTTGCACTTAATTAAATGAGACCTAAATTAAACCAAATGAAATGCAGGTAGAAACTTGCAAGTCAGTCCTTGCAAGTTGGTGTTACTAAGTGTGGCTTTTAGAGCGCGTCTCAGACTGTCTTGCAGATTTCTTCATGTGTGTGGTAGTTCTTCTGTAAAACTGGAGTGGCGATTCTGGGCAAGACCAAACATCTGTCTTGTGCAACACCTCGTCCATGACTCCAACTCTGATATTAGAGGAAGAGTGTGAACATAGCAAACGTGCATCATAACTTCTCCCACATGCTCTACTAGCTTCTGACTGTTTCCAGTCTGGTAGGTTTCCCAAGCCAGATGGGGGTTACTGGCTGTTCAGTTAACCCTCCAATTGATTTCTTCCCTGTGCTTGCCCAATTTCCTCTGGAGCCCAGCTCTCGTCATCCTTGACATCCTTTGGCAAGAGGTTCTCCACCGCCCCCCTCTGCACAAAGAATTGCTTCTCTCCATTTGCTTTTGAAAGTTTTTCCTCTTGGCTTTATTTTGAATACATATATTTTTGTATCGAGAAAGATGGTGAACAGTCTATCCCCATGCATGTTCTTCCTGTTGATGGTGTTTTTGTCAACCTCTATCATATTTCCCTCATAGCTATCTCAGCTGCAGGCTTGAAGAGTCTTGTACGTTATCCTAAGACCTAACACGTCTTACATGCTTCTGCCAACAGGTGGCTGTTTTTAATAGTCTACTTCTTAAATGCTTTCAAGATACTGCTGAGTATGATGTAAGGATATTACTATACTAGTATATTAAGCATTAAGTAAGCCTACCATACTATACAAGCCCTAACATAAGATGACCTCAGATAAAAGGCAGCTCCAGTTCCCACAGAATAGATCTCAAACTGACAAGCAAAGTCCCATCTTGGCAGTGTGCCCCTCCCTCCTGGTTTGCTTTCCAGGTCTACTGTTCTCCCTCTTTGCAAACCTATGAATTGAAGATAACGCCAGAGAGAGGTCATAGCTAGGCTGGTACCTCACCTTGCCTATTGCTGGTAGTAACCTACATTCAGATTTAAAGTAGACTCTCCTGAATAATTTTTATAGTGAATATTTTCATTGCCCTTGATACTTTCTTTTCAGTATCTAAATACGCTGAGCAGCATGTGAACATGTATTTACTGGTAACAAGTCTTTCTGGGACCTTGTGGATGCATTATTCTGTCTATTGTGAAAACTGGACATCTATCTGTTGCTTTTTTGTCTTGAATACAAGAAGTGATGTATTTCCTCTTTATCCTTACAAACCTTTGAAGGCTTTTTCAAAAATCTAAAAATAATAATTAAAAAAAAAAATCTGTATTGTATGACATAAATCACCTTTATCCACTTGCCCTAACCCAGTAGTGAGGCTGGTTGCCCAGCATGGCTGTTGCTTCATCAGTGACCTACTGGCTCTTACTAAGGCTCGTTTGTAAACATGCTTAAAGTGGAGACATAAAGAAAGTTGGATTTTTAATTTTGTTTTCATTTTGATGCATGGGGGGGAAGCACCTAACATTTGGGCCAATGCGTTGTGTGACTATACTCATACCCAGTCAATAAACTTGCTCTATTCTGTATACTACAATATGTAAGAACAACAGGAGTAACTGTGAAAGTAAAATCTTGATCTAGCTGAGGTTTCTAAGAGTAATTCTGTGCTCTGCAATGAAATCTGGATTTCATTTTTCACTGTCTTACTTTATTTGTGCATGAAATAATGTAAAGATGGAATAACTGTCAAATGAGTGACATGCACTTTCTGATTACTTTTAATATCCCATTTCATTTTGTTCCTAGAGAGCAAATCAAAAGGCCTCCAGTGGGTGATAGATACAACCATTGCGTATCCCAAAGGTGAACCTATAGACATCCAAACTTGGATACTTGGTTATCGACAACCAACAGTTACACACGTACATTACAGGTAGGAAATAAACCTTCTACTCTTACATTGAACTAAAATATTAAAAAACAAGTATTCAGAAATTAATAGCATCATGTTTAGGGATATGTGAAATCAGTAGCAATGTATTTTTCATGTGTCTGACACAGGTAGGCAACTTGTATTCTAACCATAGATTCTTTTGAAAAATACAATGACAGTTCTGTATCTTTAGGTTTTTGACTGGTGTCCTGAGGCTGAATATAGTTATGGGGCATAGATTTGATGGCTAGGTTATCTGTTCCACTTTAAGGTGCTGGTGAAAACCAGCTTAATTTTTGTGGTTGGTTGGTTTGTTCAATTTTTTTATGATTAAAAAGTGTTAAGTAACAGACTTCCTGAGAGATTATTATACCTTGTATGTGACTTTCTGACAAAGAAATGTCAGCTTTTTATACTCAAAGCATACTCCTAATACTTCAGTAGAGCTCTGGAAATGGTTGCAAATCTCATTGACACATAGGATGGGATGCTGTTAAAACTTCTCATCAGAAGTTCATCTCAGGACCTACAAAGAGAGAAGTTGCCTTTTGCTTTTTGTTTGTGGTTAATTACAAGTCCGAAATCTACAGAAATATTTTAACACTCTTCCTATACCAAATAGATATAAATATAGGTTAATATGTAAATAAACTGATAATATTTCAACCCAAAATTGCATTTGTTGTCTTAATTCTGTTTTGCTGATTTGGGAAGCTCTTAGACTTTCACAGTAAGCTTTTACAGTAAGCCTTGTGTGAATCCCCTGGATAGCAGTTTAACTGGGAATGACCTTCTCCAGCATCACTGCTCTGTCAGTGTTGTGTGATGCAGAGTACAGGCTGCTCACTGGAACTTCTTTCCACAGCCCTGTTTAAATCTGTCCCTGCTTTTTATAGAAATCTGCCTTCAGATTTTCCTGAAGGTGAACATACTAACACCCTAATTTATTTAACATATCATAATATCTTTTGTGTTTTATTCAGGTCACCTTAGTACTCTCTCACATCTCTGAGGTAATTGCAAGTTGAATGTATTTAGAATTTTACTGAAGAGTATTTCCAAAAAGGCTTCCTTTAAAAAACAAACAGAAAGTTTACTTAAGTTGAATTAGCTTCCTGCTTCTGAATGTGTATATTCAAAATTTGTGAGCACAAGCATGAAGATGATTTAACCTTCCTTGCATTGAACTTGAATGCTGCAGTTTCTGTCATACTAAAATTTTAAGAAAAAATATTTTTTTATCAGTGAATGTACATTTGTTTACTTTCAGAGGTTCTAAATCACTGTTTTAGTAGATAAGGGCAAGACTCTATCTGAATGTTTTGTTCATTTTTAAATGACCTCTGGTGGTTATGACTGACCCTGTAAAAACATTTGAAGTATGCCCCGAATGGAAACTAATGCAGGGGCATGTCTCTGAAGGCTGAGAGCTGGTTCTCATACCTCTGAAATGACAACTGAGTGTCTTGGTTTTAACTGGAGCTTTGGCTAACTTTCCAGTCCTGGTAATGTTTAAATTGGCATCTCAAGTTGGTGCATGTGTCCTCTGGACTGTAAGGGCTTTAGCTAGCTGCAGAGTGAGAGTTCCTAAAGACACATTTAGCAAAGCACCCTGTCTCTGACAGTGGGCGGGAGCAGCAAAGGCATGGGAAGGCAGCCTGCGCACCATCCCTCTGCGTGGGAACATGCCGTGGCTGTGACACGTTCTGAGCAGGTGTCGCATCTGGATCGGTCTTCTGCTAGGTGCTGGTGGACCTGGACTTCATGAACATGTCTAGTACTATTTTTAATCTGCTGATACTTAGACTTCTCCTATTAACCATGAGGCAACATGTAGCAGATCTTGAGGGTGGCAGCCAGGACCACTTCCTTTTTGCCTCTTAAGTTCTTGACCTGATGCCTTCGGTGGATGCACCCAGCTTCCCACGTCCTGCCAGTGGCGGATGAATCATTTCTCAGTGATGCTCTCCATGGCCATTTACAGAGCTTTCTCATATCCTGCCTTAGCTGTCCCTGTCCCCTCCCAGCCCAATGAGTCTTCATCTGTTTGGTGTCTCCTTACACAAAAGCCTTTACCTGATTATCTTGTTACTTTTGTCCGTGCCTCTTCTGGTTCTGCTATAACTACTTTGTGAGTAGACTGACATCCTGAATTCCCCTCAGTGACCTCAAGAGCATCTACCAGTGTAATAACAGCTAATCTTTAGAGGCTGTGGCAGTGTATATGTAGCTGCTGGTGCTCTTTATTTCCCCAGTGTTCACTGGCTTGCATTTACAGAATCACAGAATCCTAGGGGTTGGAAGGGACCTCGAAAGATCATCTAGTCCAACCCCCCCTGCCAGAGCAGGGCCACCTAGAGTACATCACATAGGAACATGTCCAGGCGGGTTTTGAATGTCTCCAGTGAAGGAGACTCCACGACCCCCCTGGGCAGCCTGTTCCAGGGCTCTGTCACCCTTACAGTAAAAAAATTTTTTCGAACATTCAACCAGTATTTGATTTCATCTGCAGCTATTGTCAGGTCCTTCTGCAACTCTTCTGACTACCCAGAATATTTCTATGCAAAAAAAAAGTCATATCAACGTTTGCATCCTTTTTCCAGGTTTAGCATATTATCTAGCTATTATATGCTATGACCTTTTAATATATCTGGAATTATACCTGTAGTCTGGAATGAATGCAGTGAATTTTCACCTTCAGTTGTTCTGCACAAGAAGATTTATTTTTAGATATTTTCATGTGGCTTCATATATTTTTCTGTTTTACATAAAGGATATATTTATCCGTGGCAGGATTAGCAGAGAGTGACTGAATTGTATGTGTATGTTAATTTATTGCATCATCCATTTCTATTGCTTATACAGAAATTTTCCCCTTGGATTCTCTTCAGGGCATTATAGCAATTGATTTTTATTTTTTTTCCCCCAGATCACCTGACTTTACTCATTAGGGATTATTTTCTTTAGCAGAATGCTGTAATGTGATGAGCACCTTCAGATTTTTGACAATTTAAATCATTTATTAATGAATTGAACAGAGTTGGTCATATCAGTGATAAGCTGTGAAAATGGAGTATTTTCCTGGGAAGCTGGTGGTGGCAGACGGGGCAGAGTAGGGAACAACTGTTCACTCTTAGAGGGTTTCTGGTATCAAAGAAAACCTTACAGCTCTGCTATTGCTTTTTTGAACCTTGTCCAGGATTGAGAAGCCAGATAATTTGAGCCCAGTGGGCTGACATCAATTTTTTTAGACCTTATTTTTGGAATTATAGGTAAGATCAGTGCAAAACTTTCTCTCAGGATCTTTGCATATGTGCCTCCCAGGTAATGTCCTTCCTTGTCCAAAAAGAGGGTGATTTCTCAAGCCTGTTTCTGTGTCAGGTCGTAATCATAAGCAGTTCTGGACAAACACCAAACCCCTTTTTGCTGACTAAACAGTGCGTGGTACCAGCAGCTGTACTTTGTGACCAGCTCATTGATCCTTGCCATGTCAGGCTCCTTCCTCTCATCCTTGATATTTCTGTTTGGAAATGCAGCAACTTTCTAATGTGCCAAAAAGTGTCCTGCGAGGTGTCTGTCCAGTGTTATTTATTCCCTGAGAACTGGTCAAGTTATGAGGTGGAGGATGATAAACCAGACCTGTGTAGCTGTACAGCTTGACCAGGAAACCTAAACTACTTCTTGAAGTTCAGCTTCCATGTAGAGACCAAAATGTTGCTATAACAGAGCCATCAGAGTGTCTAGAATTGTTGTTTGGGAACACCAGTGCTTACTCTGCAGGTCACCAATTGGAAGTGGTTCCTCAGTAGTTCTTAATGTTGTTAACGACTGGGTATTAGCTACTCTTTCTGTAACAGTGTAGGCAAGGATTAAATCAGTGGTTGAAGTTTGAAAAGGCCTGCTCTGTGTTGAGCACTGAGATGTCCCTTGTGAAAGTTTGTGCATTTCTTTAACTCTTTGAAACACAGTTAGCAAAGGAAATCCCAAGGTAAAGTGGACTTCATCGTTAACATGGAAATGTCAGAAATGGCTTCTGAAGGTGGAAAATGTCAGAGGTAGTTCTGTTTTATGTTTGACAACAGTGTCCTCTGAAATTTCCATGAAATATATATGGAGTATGTCTGGANGAGGTGGGAGGCTGGGTGCGGCTGGGTAAGGATTCAAAGACAAATGCCCAATAACAAGAGAGTTGTTATTAAGCAGGCATTCTGTATGGCAGCACTGGGGATTCTCTACCTTAAGTGCTCCAACGAATCAGCAGAACACACCATCTAATATTCAGGAAAGACAGACATATTCATCAGATTTCCTGTAAGGGGCAGTCTTACTCTAACGAGTTCCTGGAATTTATTTACATAGTCCGAGCATGCGTAATAAAATTAGGGTTAGGGTCTTCCTCCTCCAGTGGTTGTTCCCAGTCTTCCTCTCACAGTTCGATACTTGAACTCTGGGCTTCCTTTTCCCGTATATGGTCATGGGGTGAGCTCAGCCATCCTTCAGCCCTGGAAGGCTCCAAGATGATCAGTTTAAATTATTGCTGGTGCTTATCTTGACACCTTGAGTCCCTGATATCAGGGTGCTCTGGCTTAATGAGCCATTTCAAGGCCTGTCTCATCTTTGCCAGGCGAGAAATCGAAGGCTTCAAAACATTTTATTATCAACTCTACCCAACAAGTAACTAAACTATGCAAGTGTGGCTAAGAAAAGAATATAAGTACAGCTAATAGGATTTAAAATTTCTGTGCATCAACCAGGGTGTGACCAGGGATATCAATCCTTTCATGGGNCCTTTTCATTCATTTACTGCAGTAAAATTTGGTCACTGTAAATTGGAATGTCTTGGGAGGTTACATTTTGAACAAAATTCAGAGCTTCCAAACCCCCTTGATTTCTAGCACCCCTCACAGAGGTGGGAGGCTGGGTGCGGCTGGGTAAGGATTCAAAGACAAATGCCCAATAACAAGAGAGTTGTTATTAAGCAGGCATTCTGTATGGCAGCACTGGGGATTCTCTACCTTAAGTGCTCCAACGAATCAGCAGAACACACCATCTAATATTCAGGAAAGACAGACATATTCATCAGATTTCCTGTAAGGGGCAGTCTTACTCTAAC
Organism: Chloroceryle aenea; assembly: GCA_013399075.1. NCBI lineage: Eukaryota > Metazoa > Chordata > Aves > Coraciiformes > Cerylidae > Chloroceryle > Chloroceryle aenea. The sequence goes on along the minus strand of VWZY01012832.1, from coordinate 46,510 downwards.
GAGTTCCTGGAATTTATTTACATAGTCCGAGCATGCGTAATAAAATTAGGGTTAGGGTCTTCCTCCTCCAGTGGTTGTTCCCAGTCTTCCTCTCACAGTTCGATACTTGAACTCTGGGCTTCCTTTTCCCGTATATGGTCATGGGGTGAGCTCAGCCATCCTTCAGCCCTGGAAGGCTCCAAGATGATCAGTTTAAATTATTGCTGGTGCTTATCTTGACACCTTGAGTCCCTGATATCAGGGTGCTCTGGCTTAATGAGCCATTTCAAGGCCTGTCTCATCTTTGCCAGGCGAGAAATCGAAGGCTTCAAAACATTTTATTATCAACTCTACCCAACAAGTAACTAAACTATGCAAGTGTGGCTAAGAAAAGAATATAAGTACAGCTAATAGGATTTAAAATTTCTGTGCATCAACCAGGGTGTGACCAGGGATATCAATCCTTTCATGGGTAAGGAAGTGATGTCTGACAGCAGTGGGGAAAAAAAGTAACATTTTCTGTGCTACGCTAACTGGAGCAGAGGAGGCTGCAGAGCCTCTGTTGTTCTGGCCACTTAGTTAGTCCCTTCTGCTGTTCCCATTGGTCACAACCTGCTGCTTTCTGCCTTACAGTCTTCCAAATCTAGTGTTTTCTTATTTCTGTCCTTTTACTGCAGGTTTGTTTCTTTTTCATCCTACTTAGGGAGCAACAGGAGAATGTAGAGGACATAGCAAGCAGCCTTAAGTTTTCAGATGCTTTTCTAGCTGATGGAAATGGCAGAGAGGGATCAGTTTAATCCCGTAATCTTTGGTTTGTTTGTTTGTAAGATCAGTTATGATAATGAGTTGAACCTTGCTTTTCAAATGTCATTTTTCAGTACAAAGGACATGTTTTTCAGAAGTTAATAATTAGGTTAAGCTGTGGACTGATTTTCCTCAGGATGTCAAAAACTTCCCCAGAAAAAAAGAACAATTGCAAAGTTTCAGATTCCTCAGAACACAAAGGTGTGAGAACTTAACCTTTTTAACAATCAGATAATTCTTTGATCCTGACAGACTTATTTCGAAACTCATTGGAAAGTGCTGAAAAAAAAAAGGTTTGCTGTCTGAAACATGATATTCAACAAAAAGATCTTAACCTTTTCCAGGTCAAACAGCCTTGGGACTTTTTGGGCTAATTTCAGCCCATCTGTTAGAGCAGTGAGCACCGAAAAAAAAGAAAAGCTGGAGGGCACAAAGTATCCCTACGAGACCTGCCTTTTAGTGAATTTGTTGGAAAGGTTTGATTCCTCAGAATGGTTTAGCTTTATTCTTGGTTCCTTTTTTGACATGCATTGACCAGAAATCCAGCTTCACTGCACTTACACTCAGAAGAAATCAGCTGAGTGCTTCGGTGTCCAAGTAGCAGGATTGCATACTGGCTACTGTTCTCAACTCCACCCACTTACACACAGTGAGTTGAGTTTGGGTTTATTTTTCCTCTTCTTAACAGTAGTCACTTCTTTAGTCTAATTGACTTGGCATTTCTCTGCTGGTGTCCAAGTTTCTCTAGTAGTATGATTTCCCACATGCTGCAGTTCTGTTGTCATAACCCAAGAGCTACAAATGCAAAAAAGCCTGGATGTGAAGCTTGTGCCCTCCAGCTTCCCTTCAGTCAGGAGTGGCAGGGAGGGGGGTTGAGTTTTTTTGTGTTAGCTTCCTGATGGGTTATGCCCTTGTGTGACCACATCCCACATTTGCACCATGTGACAGTGATTGTGATGCAAAGGCCACACATTTGGTCCAGCCATGGTCACCTATGCCTCAGAGGACAGCTGCGGTTACGCTGTGTGAAGGCGCCACTGTTTCCAACTAGCTCAGCTGTCTTTGTGCTGTAGTGTGGATGGGTACTGTCACCTTCCCTCATACTGGTTTTTGTACCATGCTGCTGTGGAAACAAGCTTTCAACTACTGAGTAGGTTCTTCTTTCTTTTGTGTCTACATTCATAGAGATTTATTGAAATTAAATTGGACTCCAAGCTATAAATAAGCCAGAATACATTGTGGTTGCTGAATGAGCTTTGCAGAAACATCTATGAAGGGCATCCAGCTTGGCAACACATGTTAGTATGCTTTTTTACGCAAGTAGCTTATTTTTGGTAATGCCCGAGATCTACCAACAACGTCCATCATGGAGAGTTTATTTAAAAAGTCATTGATACAGCAAATAATATTATGATTCAGAAGGAGTTACATTGTAATAAAGAACTTCAGTTCAGGGTAAGAGAGACAGTGAAAGGCAATTAGTACTGAAAGTTGTCATCTATTAAGTTTTAAACTTTTAACATGGAATATGGGGTTGTTTCTACAAAAAGAGCCATTTAAGGGATTAAATGTTTCTGAAAATGCTGTATTTCTGAAAATTATTTGGTGTCTTTTGAGAAATGGCCATCAGGAGGTAAGTCTCCATGACATCATCAAGTGTATGCCAACATGTCTTTGTCAGTGACATCTCCTTTCTTAGAAAATCCTTTCTTCTTTCCTGAACTGTCTTTTATGTTAATATATTCTGCTTTGAGACCTAGATACATATTTGTATAGTGGTCTAAGAAAGTTGCCACCTCTCAGTCAGCTATGTGGAGTATTCCACAGCTGTTTTTCACCTCACAGCTGCAGATGGGTAACCTCCAGATAGAAGACAATGTTTCATTACTGAGATGGTTTTGCAGACTCCCAGCAGAGCATGTCTTCACTTACACCATCTCTCTTCTCAAGGTGCAGCCTGGGGCGGCACTGGTTTTACTGAAGTTTAGCCCCTTCCCCCTGATGATAGCAAAGCAGCTGTTCCCTTGGTGAGAAAACAAAGGAGGTAGTTCCATTCCACTTGAAGATACTGGTCAAGTTACTGTATCCAATGATGATAAATTCCTTGTTTGCCACAGCAGGAGCAAAGGTGCTCTTATTTTCATGTAACGTGAGGTTAGTTTTGTTCAAAAGCTGGAACAATTCAAGTGCCAAAGAGAACGTAGAAGCTTCAGACACTGTATGTTGACCTTGTTCCTTGTCAGGAAAGTTCTATGTGATGATAAGATTTTATTTTCTGGAGGAGATCAGCAAACTGTTCACTTTTAGTGGAGTTCCTGACATTGGATAACTAGAAGTGAGCTAAAGCCAAGATGTTTACATACATCAGTGAAAAGAAGAAACTGCTTCCAGCATCTTTTAACACTAGACCTGGCAGACCTCGCAGCCCATGGCTGGGGATGACCCTGCCACAGTCAGAGCGATGGCTTTCAGCTGTTGTTTTGGATTGTCTCTGTAGAGAGTTTTGTAAGAGTAGACTTTCTCTGTTACCTTTCCTGAACCCTATCTCCTTAGAGGGCATGTGCTTTTAAAACACAGATGCCAGCCGAGCCATCTGTTGGCCAGAGAATGATGCTTTTGGCAGCATTTTTAGTATAAATGCAGGGGGGATTAGCTTCACCTTATCTAGTACAGGACAGGCTTGTTTCCAGAGTTTAAGGATTTCTTTTTTTTAAAAAATATTTAATCTCTAATTTAGTACAGTCATTAATAAAAATGTGCTGCTTGTAAAAATAACTCTAGCTAATCAAAAAAGATGTTTTAAAATGCTTCTAAATACCCTAGCATTTACCATTGCTAAATTGTGACAGCCAGCGTAGCATTATTGGAAAAACATTTTTTTTTCCACTCTGCATTGATAGTCACACTTGAACTGGGTGTAATGGTGATTGCATCTTAAACTTTCAAGAAGTAGAGTTTTCATCCAGAGATTCAACTGTTCTGGTACTGTATTGATTTATACGAGAGCCTGGATGGATTCAATCAGGAAAGTGGTGTGCTGCATTCCCATTAGTCTCTCACAATATTGGTATCAGGCTACTTTGCTACTTCACTAAACTGCCAGCTCATAAATTGCTTCTAACAAGTATCTTGGAAGATCTTGTGATAATGTTTTCAGACTAACAGGTACATTCTTGGAAAAATACCAGGTTTAACCAGGTTATTAAGCTGTAGAGTTGTTACCCATCAGGTAACTGAGAAGTGGATGTGGAGAGTGTCTGCATTTTACAATGAAACTGCGTATGAAGCCAGGTAATCCTGACTTCTGTTCTGAGCCCACACAAATGTTCTGTTCTGAACCATCTTCAAACTTGCGTAAGCAAGCATCTGTCCTTCAAAAATGTACCATGGAACACGATATTCACTTGCCGAGTCTTTTATCTCTTCACAGCAGATAAGCAGAAGAGAGTAAAAATAGTGCTTGGCAGCTCAGTTGTGTTTGGGGACAGAGTTAAGTCGTCTTAGTGTTATACACTCAACAAAAATGGCCCTTCTCTGTGGGTGTGTTTTTTACTTGTCTTTACATGGTTGTACGGCATCTGGGCTTCAAGATAAAACAAGTCTTTATTGTCTTTGCCATTGTTCTTAATACACACGCTGAAGACTTGAGCTACTTAGTAGACCACCAGCTATTTCATAATACTTGTCTTTGGCCAAAGAATTTTATTTAAACTGTATTTTACCTGAGGTGAGTCACTAATTTTTGGTTTCTGAGACTGGCTTTACTTTGCAAGTGTGAAAGAGATGTAGGCAGAATTGTTACAAAGACTACAGAAATATTTTCAGTTGATGTTGATACTATAGTTGGTAAGTAAAATCGTCCATCACCTTGTACATACATATATGTATTTATTTTCATATACCTTTTGGCCCTAATTGTGGGCAGATGCTATTCAGTAGCTATGGGTCTGCTGAGTTAAAGTTGTCTATACTCATGTTTTATATGAGTGTAGGTTTACTTGATGATCCTTTTGAGTCCTGTCCAACTTGAGATATTCTGTGGTTCTATGATACTGACGTTCTCTCTGTGTACAGAAGGACCATTATTTTTAATTTGCTCATTAGAGCAATGCTTTGCTGCTTTTCTCTTCCACTTATAGCTTATTTTTTTCCATGCCTCAAACTGAAAGGAGGAGATACAAATGACTTGGCAACAAAGCAAGCAGAGATGTTGGAAACAGGAACAGCAACAAAAGCATTTTTCAGAAGCATCTTATTTCTGTATTTTGACATTCCCATAGCTGTTCAGATGCTGCCCACATGATTATGCTGTTATTTCAAATTGTTTTCAATATAATCAATCAGGACTCTGTTGAGAATGAAATGAAAAATCATCTAATGAAAATAGAAGCATGGTATAGATGACAGGGTAAAAGGGAACTCCCCTGAAAAGAGAAACCTACTGTAAAGGTCTTACATTTCAGTGTGTGAATTTTTCAGGCTCGCCTGATACAGGAATCTCTTCTGCACTGGCCTCCCAGTGAAATACTGTGAATATGTATGTTCCTTGACGTATCAAAAGCCACTCAGGGTCTACTGAGGAGATTTTGATACTACTGTTAAGATTTGAAAAATCTCCTTTGAAAGAAATTGAGTGAGGTATGGTGGGTTATTTGGTGGTTTCTGTATGTATCTTAGTGAATTCTGCCCTGGGTATCTGATATTCTAGTGTAGAAGTACCAAAATACCACTAATTCTTCCATTGGGGCTTTTGAAATAGAGCAGCAATATTTGAGTACACTTACTTGCATGGTCAGTTTTCAGTGTAAAGCCTGCCTTAGAAATTTCAGCAAAGATGCTGGTATCCTTTGAGAAGCACAGAGAATGCATCTTCTGGCATACAGGGGAGCTGCTGGTACTTAGTGGTGTCAAAACAGCCTTCTGCCTGTTTTGAAGAACTGTTCCTTCAGAATTGTGGACGAACCCTTTCAGCCTTTTATTTCTTAACTGTTTGAGTGCATGAACTTCATTGCTTCTTCGTTTGCATTTTTTTTTAAGGGTAGCAATACAGCATGGTGGTATTCTATTTTAAAAAACAAAACACCCACAGCAACTTAGTAGCTTTTACCAAATGCCATAGTACAGCATTTGATAGAAGCTAATAAAATGTCTGTTTTCTTCTGTGTGAATCTAGAATATTCCAGTTTTATATCCATAATACCTATGTGATCTGTGAATTAGAGAGAGAGTGAACCACGCTGTCAGATTTATACCACACTCTTGTTCTCTATGTTTTGAGGTTGTCTGGGGCAGGAGGGAAGAGTTTTGGTCTCACATACAGAATGCATTTCCTAGGTTTAATTTATGTTTTCTTTGGTAGAATTTTTCCAGTTAAAGATGTACCTGCAGAGCCTGAAGCTCTTACACACTGGCTATATCAACGATTCATTGAAAAGGAAGATCTCCTGACACATTTTTATGAAACAGGTATGATGATTTCTAGCAAAGAGAATTGTGCTTTGTTAATGTCCCTTCTTACAAAGATCTCAAAATGGATTAAGAATGTGTATACATTTTTCACACAAATGTGGTAGATATAATTATTACTACTTTTTAGGTGGCAAAAAAGCATGATTAAAAATTATCTAGGATAGGTAAATTGCCTGGGTAACATTAGAACAGGGTAGAGTTTGGAAGCTGACACATTTGTAACGTGTCTAAGGAAATCCTGAGTTGTGGGGTTTTTCCTGCAATAACAAAGTTCGTCTGTGAAACTTCCTGGTGTGGGTCTTCATTCAGTGGAATAGTTTAGCAAGATGCAAAGAGAGAGTGAACATTCACATGCATAGCAAAAGTATTCAGAGCTTATGTTAAGTTTGGAGGAGGTAGAATAACCTGCCTCACGTAAGAGCCTTATAGCCAAGCCCTTTTAGCCAAGAACTTGCTCATGTTAAACTCTAAAGGTTTTCTATCTGCTTAGTGCTGCTATTTAGCATGTTCCTCTGGCACTTGTACTGTCAGATAAAACTGATGTAAGTAGTCTGCAGGTCTAATCCAAATCCATAGTCCTCTACTCTTTTTTATGAAGCTAAACGGAAAGATGCTATGATTGGAAGGGTTTGTAAGAATTCTGTAGCATAAAATCTCCGAGTTTTGATCTAGAGCCCTGTGCTGTCTGTCCATGCTGGCCTCCTTGCTGCAAGGTATTGAGGATCACTTAATACATAATACACCATTGATACTAATGGATCAGAGGAATCTAAATAAATTTAAGGAATTAGTACCATTACTGAAGACATCCTGATAAACCTGATTTTAAACTATCAGGTAAATACTTTGAAACTATAGCTGAAGAAATATTTTCTTGAGGCTCTTTTTTGGTACTGAAATGTTATTTGCCCTCCAGCAGGCTTGTGGGTGTCTGTGTGTGTGTTGAGAATACAAAACAGAGGAATTCATCATAATACAAAGAATAATTTTTAAAAAATATATCTTGAGAGGAAAAAATTGTTTTATTTCAACATATGGGAAAGGAAGTTTATCAAACATAGACTGAGGAAGGCTCCAGATAATGGTGCTACTTGTCTCTGAAGAAAAATGATCTCTTCATTAGCAAGTGACACAATTGTTGGGTGAGGAGGGAAAAATATTCAGTCTCTTTAATCAATGGAGTTTAACATTCTGGAGTGACTATGTTAAACAAAGATGCTACTTCTCTTTGATGAGTTATTGCACATACTGCTTTAATTTGATTCTGAGTGCCTAATTTATCAATTGTAGTACTTAAAAGGATTAATAGAATTCTTATAATAACCCAGAGTTGTATTTTGTTTTATGAAATACTGTTGTCATTCAGCCACCATTGTTGGCAAAAGTCAGACCCTGCTGTATAACTCACATCCATATGCATATTGGACTTTATTTGAGAAATAACTTTGTGAATCTGTTTAAAGCTAGATGTGTAGTCAAAAGGAGGTAAAGAATTCTTGTTATTGAGACATTCTTTCACAAATATCATTAAATAAGTCATACCCCAAAATAACTAACAAGACCAGAATTTTAGAGAGTATAATTAATATAATCAGGTTCATTCATTGAAATGCACTTCCAAAATAGGATAATTGGTTATAATTTGCCAATGTAATCATTATGAATTAATAAGACCTATTTTAAATTTAAATGCTGTGACTGAGGATCTTATTAGGCATACATTAGCATAATTTCAAGTCACTGCCACTTTATGCCAGTTGAGGACTTGCTGGCATTTCTTTTGGTGACTTGCTGCAAAAGTGCCATTACAGTTTCTGGAAACCTCCTGAGGCCTAATGTGGGGGAAATCCTCAAAGCTGCTACTGGCCTGTGCCATTGTTTCAAGTTGGTGTGTTTTTAAGAGTTAGGGCTGTTTCAGCATTTTGATTTTTTCATTTTGTCTTATTTTTTAAATACATGTTGCTTAGGAATTTTTCTCAGTTCATAAAGCTTGCTTCATAAACCTGGAATAACATTTAATGCTAAGCGAACTCTAAAAGTTTGCATTGGCGATGTATTGTCACTGGTAGGAATACATTCTTTTGGCATATTTTTATTTGGGAGAGGGAAGAAGCAAAGCCTAAACCACCGAAGTGTTAAGAACTTTAACTGAGCTGGGGAAAACCTGTAACATTTGGACCTCATAAATTTAAAAAAAAAAAAAAAAAAATTACAAGAACAACAAAAGAGTATCTGTTTAAAATTTGAATATGAAACTGTCCCATCCTTTCTTAAGGGTGCATTTTTCATATTTAATTTATAAAATCAAAACTGTTTACAGTTAGTATCTGCAGGTATAAGCCACACAGACTCCTATTTTAGCAGCTAGTGGAAAACTTTTATTCTTATCTTCATGATTTTTCTGACTCCTGTTCTAAACTCTGCCATCAGAGTGGTTCCAGAGAATGTTTATCATTATGTTGATAGGTGCTTTATATATATAAATAGTTTATATATGTATATCTTCAGCAGGATAACTTTGAACACCAAGTAACGCAAATGAGATAACATTTAGCAGGATAAAAGCACTTGGAGAGTAATTAAAAATCCCTATAAACTTGGAGCTTATCAGTTGGAAATGAGTAATTCTATACTGAAGTCATCATGCTCTTCATTCACTCTGATCATAAGCCAGCTGGTGTGATGGAACTAAAAAAGTAAGCAGTGCCATCTTAAGGGGCAGCAGGAGAGAGTTTCACCGGTGCTATGGGAATACTCTTCATTGTACCCAATCTGAAACCTCATCTGGAAATTCTGTTTGCAGTCCCTCATCTCCTTTCAAGAAATATAAATTGAACGAAGAAGAGGGAGAGATAGTAGGTGCTAAGATTTAGGGGAAGGAGGAGTCATTTCTGTGATGGACAACTAAAAGTGCTTGGCTCGTCTCAGCTAGGAAAGTGAAGGATTGTTTTCTCTGTAAGATACAGTTTGGCTTGGGAGAGGGGGGAGAGGCAGTTGCTATCTCTGTATCAAGAAAAAAGGAAAGTTACTGAAAACTGAAGGTCAGTGTTGGTACAGAAAAACAAATGGGCCATGGAAGAACAAATGTAGGATAGAATGGACAGAAGCTGAACTGTGAGAATTAGGGGGGAATAAATGGTGCGGCAAATCTGTCCATGCATGAAAAACATATCAGTGAAGAGAAGGATGGGACTCATCAAGGTTTGTTTTTTTTTTTTTTAGGGGATTTTTGGTGTTCTGCTTTTGGTTCTTTGGTTGTTTTTGTGGTTGTTGGTTTGGGATTTTTTTTTGTTGTTGTTTGGTGTTTTTTTAATTTAAAAGCATTCATACAGGAAAAAAACCCTTTGCCTTAAATGCTTGATTGCAATTCCTGCAGTGATTGCAAATGTGAAGCAAAGATATAAATTGCCCCAATTGTATGGTTTCTGAGATGAAAAACTGACACTTTCATCTTTATTCTTTGAATCATTCATCTCTTGTTCTTCTCTGAGTAGTTGTGACTCCATAATGCTGCCCCAAGTACACCATCTTTGGTATATTTAGAGTTTTCATATTCACTGTTCAGGATTAATGACAACAAAAGTGACTCAAATCCTCTAGGCTTTGTGCATCTCAGTAGAATGTAATGCAAATTATTTAATATGCTGATGTAAATAAATGCAAACAATTTGCATATGATCGTAAAATTCTGCTATATTAAGCCACATTTAGTGTAGTGTTGTAAGTCAGAAATCACAATAAGGAATAAAGAATTTTTTTTAATTGTCAGCCGTATCTCCTGCTAGTCTTGCTCATTTAAACAGGTGTTTCAGTAAAATCTTCACTGAAAACTTTGTGGTGATTTACAGTGCTTGCTTAGTCTGTATGGCTGACTGACCAATCAATGTTCAAACAACGCGTGGAAACTGTTTTTTGAAGAAGGGAAAAAAAGCCCAAACCAAGCAGTGTGTGTATCTTTACATTTTCAAGGGGAACCTTGAGAATATTGTATGGGTTGTCACAGTATACAAAATCAGTACCAAGGAGCTGTAAAGCTGAATACGGAATCCATTGAATTTGATCATACAGGTATTAATAAAACTTCAAAAGCAAGATGGAAAACTTAGTTCACAGTCGGATCTCCTTGCAAAGGTTGAATGCAATGAGGATAGATTCTTTTAAGGAATGCTTTGAAGTTTACACTTAAAGTTTATATCCAAATGAAATTAATATTGTCTTTAATAATTAAGGTAAGGATTTCTGATTTTTTTCTATTTTATTTTCTCGAAGATAACCGATAATGCCAGAGAAGCTTTTGAAAGTTTAACAGCATAATACAGAAGCAACCAATTACTCGCTTGTGGGCGCTGTTACGGGGACAAAAATTGATGGTGGAGAATTGTGCATTAAGGCTCTGTCGCTCCTGCTGCCGAAGCATTGAATGTGTTCTCTTTTCTCTTTTAGGAGCTTTTCCTCCACTGCCAGGTCAAAAAAGCGCTATTTCTCGGGAGATGACGCTCAGTAACCTGTGGCTAGTTGGCATACAGTCACTTGCATTTTTGTCAGGCGGTATGTGGTACTGCATCTTTCGGTATTTTTATCATTGCCTGTTTTAAAAGTGGAATGGGACCTGAGGACACAATGGGAATCCAGGCTCTCGCAAATGAGTATCCTATTGTATGTGCAAATGTGAATATTCAAGAGGAAAGGAAAATACTGGACAGACGCTTACCTCTCTTTGGGGAAATTTTAAACTCCACTAAAAGTGAAGATCAGTAACATAGTGACCTGATGATGTATTATTTTAAGAATAGTCTGTATTTTTAAAAATGTATACTCTCACCCACACTTAAGCAAATTCAGCATTTGGACAAAAGGTGCAGTTGTACAACCACCGTAGAAGAATGTCTGTGACAAGAAAGCTCTGTCACCACAAGTATTTCTTGGCATTGTAGTTAGAGCTCAGAAAATACAGCAACTTGTCTCTTCAGTAGTCTGTACAGCGTTGGTGTGGTAGAGATTCCTCATTTGCACAACTTGTACTTTATCTCAGCTCATTGTGCTGGAGTCAAAGATACTTGACAGAGCTGGTGGCAGTATCTTTGGGGCTATGCAGTCAGCAGTTGTAGTAGACACATTGATCTAAAACCGAGACCCAAATAAGATGTGCTGTCAGGTGTGTTTTGTGAGGAATCGGTCCTCAGAAAAGCCTTGCAGCATCATAGTGTGATGAAATGCTATCCACATTTGATGAATCAGCCCATCCCTGCTGTGGTCTTACCACGAGCTCTCCAAATTCCATGTGCTACCAGTGTGTCGTATTAGGAGGAAACTTGGGAAATATGAAGTCCCTTGGTTCACTTTTCCTTTTTGTTCAGAATGCATCTCAACCAACGATCATTATCAGTTTTTAAAATGCACTTTCAAGGGTGAAAATACAGTGAAGGAAAGACAGAAAACTTAGAGGACAGGGGAAAGCTTTATTTGTACACGTGTTGGAAGCCAGACCAATTCTAGCTGTTTCTGAAGGTCTGCTGGTGCTGATGGTGATTTTTAGCCACCTTTGTATTTTATATACTGCAATCCAACCGAGGTGACCTTTGAGTGGTTTATAGAGGCCTTTATCTCCCCCGCTACTTGCAACAGCACTAAATATACTTGTGGGAGAGTTTAAATAATTCAATGCCAACCATCTTAATAAGGAATAATAGAAGAAAACCTAGTTTTTAAAAAGAAAAGATAGGTATAATTGTTATCATAAATCTATAATAAGATATTACTGGAAAAAAACAAAGGCATGGTAGATGCTCTGAATAACTCCATGGAGGGCAGCATTAATTAGCTCATCACCATGCTAAATTCTCACTGCAAGAAGGATGAGTTGAATTTCAGGGCTGACTGGAACAAAACACGCTTTCAAATGTGTAACATAGGATGCTTTTGAAAGGCTGCTGATGTACGGTCTTCTGGCAGGTCTAGCTGGCATTGTGTTTATGTGATTATACACAGATTTGAGAGAGCTGTTCCTAAAATAAAACTAATCTCTCTAAATACAGGCAGGATAGCCAGAACTTCAGATGTTGGCATACTGCCTTTTACAGAGTAATTTTACTGAGAACAAAGTAAGCCTCGAGTAGATTTGGCTCTGAGTTAGCAGTAGTGATCCCCCTTCTCTCTCCCTCTCCTGCTACATGAATCACAGCGGGTGGTGTGCAGAATATAAAACCCAGCCACTGTTCCCTTTGGGGCAGGGAACTGAAAGCACACCAAAATAATGAGACAATGCCAATTTTGCTGACTTCATGGAGAAATACCTAGTTGACTACATCACCCTCATCTCCCCAAAAGCAGTAGTTTTATCCTGAGGTAGCTCAGCAGAGATGGTTGCAAAATTACATACCGTAGTAAGTTCCCCTGAACAATGAGTGCCCTCGTTGACTTGAAAGAGCCTCTGCATCTGGGAGGCAAAGGACAGTGTTCACCTACAGCTTCATGTTTTAGGTAAGATACTGTTTCTAAGTCCCATTGCTTTGCACCCACTCACACACCTGAATTCCAGAGTAATGTAACATCTGTTTAGAAGGAGGTATGCCCAGAAAGGGAAGCAGTCTCGGAAGTGTGTGGGTTTGTTTTTGTTTTGTTTTTTTTTTTTTTTCCCCTCTTGCTCTTGCTGAAGTACAGCTGATGGAATGAATGTATTTAATCTGCCATTTTAGAGGAGGGTGTTGGGGCAGCCTGGCGCCGTTAGTGCGTAAGTGGTTGTGTCAGCTGCACGTGGCCATAAATGGACTCTCAGAACTGCAAAATGCAGATGGCAGGCTACTTATTTCTGTCCTCTACCAGGTGGTTTGACCAGAATCACAGACTGATGCCCATAGTACAGCTTGTTTTATTTGGAACCAGGACAGACTGGAGTGTTATAAAAAGGGAAGTTTATATGAGCAGATTGCACAGCAGTAACTCACTTCAGGAGATTGTTCTTTACAGACCCTGTGAACTCCATGTAAGAGCACATTGTTTTTTCAAATCCAGTTGTTTGCTGTTTTTTTTCCAGTGGATTGCAGTCAGTAGTGAGTGTTCATATGCTGCCTACAGAAATGAGTAATGCGCAGTGATGTTTCAGATAATAATTTGTTTTATCTGGTCCTGTTCATTTTCAGTTTTAGTAGTTCTTACTATTGCGAGACACTTGTTTTCAAGCACTGATTGTTGTTTTGGTAGAGTTAGTAAATAGTATTAGGTCTTAGGCTTCTTTCCTGCCTGCACTGGAAGATGTGAAGAGAGCCTGACTTGTCTCCTTACGGCTGAGTTGCTGTAGACGACAGTGGAATGAAACTGTTGTTAAACTCCAGAGTACCCTCTCAGTATGAACTTGGATGCTGCTTCATGAAAGAGAATAAATTGGAGAAACCAAGTTTTTTCTCTTAAGGGAAAACCATGAAATGGACAAGATACGTAGGAAATTCTGTCCTAAAAACACCATGCTGGTCAAGACTGTTTGGAGCTTAGCAGGCTAGTGTGTAAAACATAAATCCCTGTCGGTTGGAGTTTGGTTCTGCCTTCTGGCAGCTGGCTAGTGTTAGAGATGTAGTGGGCATTTTGCTGTGCCATCTGTGGGCTTCCTCCTCTTCTGAGGAGTTCAAAATGCATTATGATAGAAATTTATGTTAATGAACCGTACAGTTGATCACAAAATGGTTATATTAATGTAACCTTGAATTTATATTGGGGGAAGTAAAACTGAAGAATGTATAAAGTGATAAAGAATGAAAAATTCACGGGAAACAATGCAAACTGAAAGCTGTTGCACACACAAGTGGGATCATAGCAATTGTCTTGTAAATAAAGATGGTTCTCTGCCAGGGTTGCACAGAAATCACCTGTACACTTGTTTCTATGTTTAATTGTTCATAAGCAAGTTGTTACAATGGAAAGGATGTAAATTCTGATGGTTTAGTATTACTGCTCCTCCGATGCCATTACATGAGTATCCGCCCATTCACAACCAGCGGTGTTTTCTTCAGTGCCCTTTGGTGAGTGCACCTTCCTTACAGGTTCTCTAGTATTCTACATATGGTTCTAGCAAGTCTTGCAACAGAGATGTCTCGTGCGGGAGGGATTTTTTTTTTAAGTTGCTCTCAGCAGATTTTGAAAAGCAAGATTTCAATTTACCTTGCTCACTGGAAAATTAAAAGATTCTTCCTCCCTCCTCCACCTTCAGCATCAAAAATAAGAAGCATCTAATTGCAGTAAAAAATACAATTATCACTGTGGTACCGTTCCCTATTCACTTTTTTTGCAAATGATGTAACTTTTTTTGTGTCCGACACTGCCATAAAGTGCTGTTAACTTTTTTCACCTGTTTGTACAAGATAATACAGATACCGATCACTGTGTGTGACAGGATTCAGCTGCTCCACTTTGCCTTGACATAAAATATTTGGGACCAAAGGTACTTAAAACTGGGATTTCTAGATCCTGTGACTGGGGTTGGGTGCATTCTCTTCATAGTCAGCTGGATTTTTTTTGATAGTCTGATACAATCACACAAACAGTAATACATCTGGGGTACTCTACTCTTTGGAAATAATGGAGCCATATGAAATAAAGGGTTATTTGAAAATTTGCATATTTGGCAGTTTATATACTTGAGAGAGGAAAGGAAAAAAAAAACAAAAACACAAACACAGAAACCACACACAACAATTGGAAAAGCAAAATTGAAACCATACTCTGGATTTAAATGTCTGCATACAGTACGAACACTTCTGAGCAGCTTTATTTTTCTCTGTAAAAACTGTAGACTAGCTGGCTGTGACACAAAGTCCTTGAAAGAATTCTATGCAGTTTAAAGTTAAACCTTTTATTTTATTGCTGGATAACAAAGTAAATATTCACTGAACAACTCTCCTATTAAAGTGAGTTAGTTCCTTAGAGTTACTCACAATGGTGTTCATTTTGTATGATAAAAATTAGTTTTCTTGATACCAGTTTTATTTTCATCTCCAGTTTTCTCCTTCCCTCCTGTTACCTGCATTTTTGTTTTCTATGATAAAATGGATACAGAAGCCTGTAGAGACTCAATGTTTGCAAGGGACTGGTCATGACTGAAATTATTTTATTGAACTTATTTCATTGGATTTATCAAATCTTTTCAGCAGTCAGATGTCTTTCAGAAGTGTAGACAGAAACAAGAATCAGCATTTCTCTACAGAGATTATTAGGTGTCTTTTCACTTTTGTGTGTGTGTGTCAAAAATAAAATTGATTTTTTTCAAGATTATTTCATGTGCTTCTGATCCTTAATAGGCAAGATTATTTTATTTGGTTGTATTTATTGTGCTTGTATTTAATAGATACACAGTCTCTCTTGTGCTTGCCATAAACACAACAAATAGCAAAATAACACTTGTTGACTGTACAGCAGCAGTGTTAATTTGTAGTAAATGTTTCTTATTAGAGCCCTCATCAGGAAGGAGACAGAGACAAATGTTTCTATGCCAGAAGTGTTAAGGGGAGGAGAGGGGAAAGCAGCTTCTGCAGCCCTCACTCACTTCAGCATCCACCAGAAACTATTCCGGTGCTTGGGCTGCAGTGCTTCTCCACAGGTCACGGTGTGGCAATGAGTCCTCAAAAGTTTGAGTTGAGGGCACACCCAGAGCAGAACCTGGGCCCCATCAACCTCGTATTGCCACCGTCCTCGAAAGATGTGAAACCAACCTTTTTATGAGCAAGGCTGTAGTCATTTTGTATACTATCTTTTATTTTTTTATATGTGGTCTCTTTTTAAACCCCTTCAGTTAGGCAAAGCAATACCGAGTGGAACAGTGCTGTGGCCCTAGCATCTCTTGCTAACAATGGCTCTTAGCTCTGTGTCACCTGCCGCGTGAACTGCGGGTGCATGCATAACACTGCAGCGTGGAATGAAGGAAAAAAAGGAACTCCTTGGAGCGTAGTAAGACATCTTGCACTATTTCCAAAGCAGCGCCATGGTTGTAGTTACATCTACCTCTTTGTTTCCCTTCTGGGTTTTGTCTTGTTTTTTCTGTGTAGTGTTTTTCTGTGAGGGGTGGGGGGACCTGGGGAGGGGGGGGGAGAATGTGGGAGGGGAAACTTGCAATCTGAATACTGAGACACTGGTGGGGAATCCAGTGCTTACCAGCCATGTTGTCATATTGAAAAAGCCATTGTTTTTAATTCCTGCCTAGTACAAAATGTATGTTTTAAAAAATCCTTCCTGCTGGAAAGAATAATGTATTTTCAAAAAGAAAAAAAAAATCCCTCTTTTGGCTATGAGAATTTCAGCTGTATGAGTTGTGACCATATCATGACGTGCTGATCAGTTATAAATAAATTTTTATCTCTCAGGACTCTATCTTGTATTTTTTTACTGTCTGTTAAATGGTTGTGGGTTTTCTGCATTTTTTTAAATATCACTAATTTCACCTGAGGAGGAAAATAATCAAAGGTATGTGAACATCATGTGTGTTCACTCTGGTCTACAAAGAAATGCCTCTTCTTGATTTAAAGAAAAAAATAATTACCCTGTGAAATGTACTGAAAGGCTTGCTGCAGGTTAGCTTGGGGCACAGGGAACTGCTGCACTTAGGTTCCAGGTGTTTCTCTCCCTCTTCCTCCCAGCCCTGTCCCTCCAAGAGCCATCTGAGCTTCACATATGCTATAAAATAGTGTGCTTGGCCCACAGGACATGCAGAGAGGATGTAACTTTCTAGCTGGTTGTAAATTGGTGGCTTCTTTTAAAAGAAATTGCAGAGTAATGGGCAGAGCTGTAGGCATGGGGCTCACAGTGGACCAGGAGGCTGAAGCTTGGACAAAAATGGGCACCTAAGGAGGTCAGACATGTTACTGGTTGTAGTTACCTTTACTTTTGAAAATATCCCTTATATTGTTAGCTTCTCTGAGGTCTCTCTGATTGGTTGTCCTCTCTAAAGCTGATCTGTTTTTGTACCAAGTTATCCAGTTGGTTTGTCCGAGGCTGAAGAGAAGTATACATCAGGAAATGGGAGCAGCTAGTGCTAGCATGTAGTGCAGCTGAATAAAGGCTGTTTATATTAACTTTAAAAATGCATAATTTGTTGTAATTATATTATTTCACATGTATTAAACACTGACAAGAATCGATCGTTATCTGTGAGCTTTAATGGCAAGGAGCTGACTGGACTGTGATGTACGTATTTTTATATTTACCTTGAAATATTGGGAGAATTTCAAAAAAGGAGATGACGTGAAGGTGATAGATAAGATCAAACTCTAGGTCTACACTATGAGTAAATAATAAGCTGACCTCAAGTAAGGCCCATCAGCATGGCTTCAGGGGAAAAAGCAGCAATGGCTTTGCTAGACAAAACTACAAGACTAAACTTGATGAGATGGCAAATGTGGCTGATGACTGTATGACAGAATATAGTTGAGGTTTTGTAATCTCACCTGAGAATCTGAAGGAGAAACTCTAAAAGGTCTGTTTATACTAAATTGCTATTTGAAGAGAAAAAAAAATTCCATTTACAGTTAATTAGTATAATTCTGCAGATGTTTTCAACAATCTACAATATTTTTGTGACACAAAATAAAATACCAACTTTTTGTTCTATTTGTTATTTATGAGGGCAAATCTCTGAATAGACCAAATCTGTTCATAAAGGGTGTGTTTGACAGTAAGCAAAAGGAAGGTCATGTATCTACAAACTATAGATGTCTATCACGAAGAGAAATTATCCCAGAAGACAGTAATGCTGAAATGAGTTGAGAGTTTCTGGCAACTGATGGCTGTGTTTGAGTTTCCATTGTAGAGAAACACATATAAATAAATAAAAGGGCATATTTGACCCTTTGAGCAGATTTGCCAAGTAGGAGCAGAGGGCAGTAGGATTTCTGTCTACAGCGTTAGTGAGACCATATATTGCATATTGACTCAAAAGGGCTAGGCAAGATAGAAAGGGTTCATAGAATAGATTGGGTTGGAAAAGACCTCCAAGATCA